>PVJA010027472.1:0-28533 GCA_004027025.1 Myocastor coypus
TGATCCCTGGGATTATAGGTTTTAGTACTGATGGGATTATGGGTGGAAGTACTTCTGGGATTATGGGTGTAGCCTAGGGCGGGAGCTAAGGCGGAGAGCCTGAATGTAATATAAAGAGAGACAGAGAGACAGACTGGAGCTCGAGCTGGTGCTGCTGCTCTGCTGCCCTGTTTGGTTGGCTGCCTCTGCCACCATTTTGTTGCTGTTCCGCCACCATGAACTGGATGCTCTCTGCTCTGTTCCTCTCAGCCTTGGGCCAGCCGAATATGGACTGAAACCTCCACAAACTGTGAGCTCAAAAAACCTTTCCTTCCCTCATTTTGAGTGTTGGGTATTTGTTCTGGCAACGAGCAAAAAAGTAACTAATACATACAGATATTATAAAATACTTTTATGTAAAATTAATATAAATAGTGTGAAAAGCTGTCCTTTACATTAAGAAATGAAAAGATCAATCTAGAAATCTAAAAGAAAAAAAAGAACTGCATGCATAGACTTCTTTTGGGGCTGGCAGTGTGGGGGGCTGAGAAAAGAAAACGTTCTGATAGTAAAATTTAAGAGCCAAGCAGGAGGATGGGGCGGGCGGGAAGGCGGAGTCCCACACTGGTTCAGCAGGAAATTATTTCAGCCTGGACCAGAGACACAGTGGAAGTGAGAAAGAAAACTCTCAATTTGTCCAATTTCTTCTCAGGAAGTGCAGTGAGGGTCCCTGGGGGAATGAGCAAGGCCAGAGAAGGAAATGGAAGAATAATAGATGATTGCCTAGCCCTTGAGTTTGAAAAGTGGAGAGGTGTTATTGACAGTCAAGAAGGGGAAGAAGGTGTCCTAAAAAGGAAACAAACAGGGTTCATTTTTAGGTTGGTTATTTGATGTATGAGGCGAGACGTTCAAAAAGTCAAGAGTTGGGGGAGGTATGTGTCTAGGAAAGAAAAGGCTGAGGGGAAAGCTACACTCAGGGATGACTCCATTCACTCCATAAGTGCATAACAAATGTTCACAGGGCCAAGTTGAGCAGGAGGCGAAAACCCGGAGAACAGAAACGTGGTCGGTTGAGAGTCATTAGATGGAAGCCTTGTTCGGATTCTGCGCCTCTGCATCTGTGTGTATTTCTGTGTACTCAGCTGGCTCACGAACCTCGTCGAATCTGCTTCCGACAGACTGGAGGAATAAATTTTTGGTAATTAAAGGAAAGATGAGAAGGCCATAGCAGAGCTGGCGGCGGACAAAGCAAAACGTAAATGTAACTTGCATTCATCGGTGGGAGTGAAACTTTATAAAGACCAGAAGAAAGACAGAAGATTTTGACAGGACGTTCACAGGCTTGGTTCTGAAAGTGTAGAGAAAGTGGCAAAAGTGGCGGAGCAGAGGAGGATGAGGGAGATTAAACAGACGAATGTGCTGGAGGGGCTCGAGGGAGGTGTTGGGGATCAAGGCAAATGTCTGGCATGGCACCGAAAGGGAGAGGACCACTGGTCCTTCTCCCCAACGAAGAAAAGTGATCTCTACCACATTCTTACCAGCAAACAAAGAGTCCACAAAAGAAGGGCGGTTGCTGCCTCTGATTTGTGCACCTGGATGAGAGAATAGGCAGAGGTTTGATAAATGGGGAGTTCAATAATTTAGATGGGAATGTGAACTATTGCTGAAACAGTGCTCAGAATTTTTGTGATTTAATAAAATAACCATCTGGGATTCGTGGCAAGAGCTTCGGGAATCCGGATCTATGGATCAGTAGATTTTCTGATCCATAGAGTGGGACTGAAGACCGCAGAGCCTGCTCACCTCTACCAGATGGCCTTCTTGGAAAGCTATCAGGAGCTGCTGACTCGCAGGTCGTGATTGCTTTTGCTACTGTATTTTTTTTTTCTTTTCTTTTTTTTTGAGATGGGGTCTCTCCATGTAGTTCAGCATGGCCTTGAACTCACTTCAGATCCTACGTAAGCGCTCGGATGACAAGTGTGCACTAACATACCTAGCCCTGTTTTTCTTTTTCTGTTTTCTTTTAAGGGGTGAATTCTGGAATAGCATTCATTTTCTGCTTTCACACTTAATTATTCAACATTTCAGTTCCTTTTATAATAAAGCACCCTTTATTTTTAAGTCAGATAACTTTGAAGAAAGCCAGATAACTTTGAAAAGTAAGCCAAAGGATAAGCCCCTCTGAATGCCTAAATATTTAAGCAGTTAGTCCTTTACAAATCTTTTTAAATGTAGTTCCATATGATGCATGGCCAGGAAGTAAGAACTTTGAGACATTGAGATTTCAAAATGTTAAAAACTCCAGCCATTTATTTAAAATGAACTTTCTTCCCCCACTATAGGTGCCATAGGTCAAAGGTAAAGACAAAGGTAAAGACAACCATTCCATAGGGACTCATTAGATAGAGCAGACTGTTGACTCAGTTGAAATACATAGGTCTGTATTCTATCCAGAGAGAAGATCTAGAAGTTGTTAGACAATCTCAAGGCAGCTCTTTGTTTTGGGTAGGACTGAATCATTCTTCGAGGCTCACTTCCATGGCAAAATCCTATGCAGGAAGGTTTTTGCAAGTGGCCCCTTTGAGCATGCATACCTTCTGGTTTTCTGAGCCAGACTTAATTTCCCATGTATTATCAAGACATCCCACAAACCATCAGCATGTTCCGACAAGTTCAGCATTTTTGACTTGTGAACTTATGACTCACATTGCTCTGGGAATCTGGTAGCAACACCCAAGTTCTCTGTGGATTGTGTGTTTGAAATTTAGACTGGAGAATGTGGCAACTGGATTTATACATATGTCTATCAGAGCTCCGCCTTAGCCTGACTCCCATACTAGCTTCCTCTGGAGATGGCAGAGCTAGACAGGGCTCCATACAACTGATGTCAGTGCTATAGACAGAGATGCAAGATACCCTTCTGTTGGTGGAGTGCAATGAGGCTGCCTCTTGGGGCTGTGCGCATTATGCTTTTGAGCAGGTACAGAACTCCGAGGAGCGGGCATCTGAAGGCTGAATGGGGACTAGCCTTTTATCATCTACATTTCAAATTGGACCCAGTTCTTTGGTGTCATCCACCTCTTTTATTTTGCACATGACTCACTGGGTTCTTTGCTGCTTCAACTGAGTTCGGGCACTGTTTCCCCAGGGAGACATTCTGGAGGAATACTGCTTCACCACATAGTCCGTGACACTACTAAGAGAGTGGGAGGGGAGGCAGCTCTGGCCTGGCAGCAAAGTTACATTTCTATATATGAGTTCTTTCTTTCTCTCTCTCGTGTGCATGTGTGTGTGTGCGTTTCGTGCTCATTTCTATAAGTAAAATGTTCTTTCTCAGCTGTATGGTTGCTTTCCCTGATTAATTCCTACCCTAGCCTCTCTGGAATGGTGTTTCTTCTTTTGCTTAAAACAGCAGGCATCTGCTTTTTGAGTTGAGTTAATGGGGGATAGAGGGGAGTGAGCCAAGTCTCTGTGGGCTTTGAGAATCCCCACAACTCCCTTACAAATAGCTCACATATTCAGCTGACTTCTTTTGATTTTGTGTATGCGTTACCAAGGTAGAATATTTTCTGTACCACTCATAATCTGATGACACAGCCCACACTGGGTTGGATTTTTAGTAAAACCTTCCAAGAAATTAAGGACTCAAGAGTCCAGTTACCCCAGCATCAGAAGTTGGCTGGTTCTTTGCCATCAGACACAAGAACAAAGCCTTCCTTACATCTGCCTTCTTTGCCTTACAAGGCAAGATCCCAATCGCACTGCAAGCTTTATTATCTGCTAGTCTTCCTCCAATGCCTCACATACAATAGACTGCATCTATTTAAATATCCAGATCCCTCTGGAAACATGGTCCTCCTCTGATACACACAAAAAGGGTTTTCAGGTGGCAAATCTGCAGGTAGTAATTGTAATAGCCACTAATGTGAATTAATAATTCTAATAACCTCATTTTGGATGTGTTATCGGGACACTGGAGAGGGTTGCCATGGCTGCTGTATTTTATTGCTCACAGCTGTGCAAACTCATTTTGGCCGGCACAATTCTCTTGTCTAACCTCTCCTTTTATCGGTTTACACAATCTCTCCTGTATGGATCTAACCAAACAACAGCAATGGAAAGTTCAGGAAAAGTTGTGATCTTAAGATGCTAAGTAAGTGATGTTGTTAAACGACAATCATAAAGCCCAGGGCATTAGAAGAGGATTGTGCAGTTGTGACTTCATGAAATTAAATCATCACTTTGACACATTTATCAATATCAATGTCTAAAGTATAATTTGTCAGCAATTCCAAAGCACCTTCTTTAAGTGCTTTGGGGTATGAGAAATGCTCCTTAATAAACTACTCTAGTGGCTATTGTTCCTATAAGATTCCAAAAAGGGCTTTAATTTATCTTTTTGGTCCTGTAACTGGCTACAATGCAGCAATGTTCGGCTCAGGTTACCTCTCACATCTCCCCTTACTGTGGTAGTGTTTTCTAGTGTTTCTTATTTAACCCTCACTACAGCACCCTGTATGGCAATGTTAATGGTTGGAGAGCTAAGGTCTGTATTCTGTCCCCGGCATTAGGGGAAGCTTGTGACTTGGTTCATGTTTTGTCAGAGCCCTATTTGCTCTTAAGCCATGAACCATTACCAAAGAGGTGGACCCTGGAGGCTACCATACTGTGAGAAGTCTAAGCACATTTGTGGGCTCTGGGCAATAGGGTGGTCTGAAGTTGTGCTTGAACATGTCACAGTACAGGCTTCTGACACCTCATAAGTTTGAAGTTATGACCAGGCAAGCCAAACTGTGCTATGGCTTGAGTCCCCAAGCACAATATCCATGAGATAATAAAGTGGTTGGTTTTTGTCTTATTTCTCAGTGTTGGGATGGTTTGTTCTGTGATTTTTTTTCTCTTTGTTTTCTTCTGACTCATTTCCTGTTCATTGTATTTTACATTTTGAATGAGTAACTTTTATGATATTACTGATTTCTCTTGACCCATCTATTCTTCTGCATTTTACTTTTTGCAAAATTAGTACATTGCATATTGTTGTCTTCATCATAGTTGTTCAGAATACAAGATGCAGGCATGATTTTTTGTCTAAACATCATTACTAAATATCTTTCTTTGCATTGCACAAAGAGAAAGTAGCTATATATATAGTCCAGTAGTCCATAACAGTAGTGGATTATCAGCTCATCTGGTGTTATCAGAAGCTGTTGATTTGAGCCTTTTACAACCCAGCATATTAATATGGCTTTCCTTTTTATACGTCATGGTTAGACTTTTCTACTGGATAATTAAGGCCAAGATACAGCAAGACCTATGTTACAAAAAAAAAAAAATGTAACTTTTGTATCTGACAAGGTGGGTCAGGTCCCCTCAGGATTTTCCTTGAAACCATGTTCTGTGGTTTGCAGAACTTTTGTCAGTGTCAGCCATATGGATGAATCATGGCCATTGCTTGACTACTATGCTCTCTGTGAAAGCCTGAGAGAATGCTTTCTCTCTAGATGACTCTCCTTAGAGACTCTGCACATCATCTATCACTTTCCCCTGCAGCCCCATAATCTCCTTGAACAAGAAATTTGGGACTCCACTGAATTATAGGCTACTACATTACAGGTTCTTTTATGTCCTGTCTCCTCACTGACCTTGAAGGGCTAGATCTAAAATATTGGCTGATGTTGTATCCTTTCTTTTTCTCTAATTATTTGGTTTGCCAAGTGAATTCGTTAACCCTCCAGAAGAGAAGCTTAGTGATATTTTCCCTATCACATAGATACTGCACTATCTTTCTGAATATCAAAAGCCTTAGACATAACATGAAACAGGTATTTTCCATCAATTGTTGATATTCTAAACTTTAAATCCCTATAAAATGTGAAAAACAATGATCACACATTGTTACGCAAACATTTAGGAACTTAACCATTTACAAAATTGTAGTGGTGTACTTCCTTGGTCCTTTCCTTGTCTCATGTTCTCTTTCTTTCTTTCTTTCTTTTTCTTCTTTCCTTCTTTCTTTTATTTTTAGAAAAACATTTACTTGAGAGAGAGTATAGCAATAATTGATATGAGATTAGAAGTACTGCCTAAGTAGAAGACCAGAGTGATAGGTATTCCAAGCATGGTTTTAGTATTAACATTGTCATCCTCAGAATATTTGCTTAGTTCACAGATATCAGTATATTGCCTGAAGAATGGATGAAAAAGATGTGTTTTCTAAATACAATGGAATATTACTCAGCTATAAAGAGTGATAAACTTGAAGACTTCATATATAAGTGGATGTATCTTGAACATACACCCATAAGTGAAATACACCAGATCTACATGTGCATATATTGTATAGCCTCCCTTATATAAGAATTCAAAAGAAAGAATAAAAATGGAAAGTTATAACATAGCTAAATGGAAAGTAAGAATTTAAGGATCAAACAATGAAGAGAGAGCTAGGAGAAAAATTAGGAAACATGGTAGGGGCAAAACTATGCATTTATGCACAAAACATGGTTACATCAATGGTCCTAAAAATCTCCACCAGGCTTTTGAAACCAGCAGGTAATTGCTGGAATTTGCACCCTGTCTTCTGCTTTTTTCCTTTCTCCATTTTTGGCTTGACTTTTACTTCTTCCTCCCAGGATGCATAGCAGTATCCATTATTCTGGCTGATTGTCTATTTTATTTTCTCCTCACAAAGTCATTTCAGTCATTGTTCTTCATCCCTCTGTAGCAGTAGATAATTGGAACACTGAGGACATTTGAATGTTAACCAGTTTGGCCATTGTCACCTGGGAAATAGAGTCCTGATATTCAAAGTCAGATCTGTCTGACACCAAATCTCAAGATCTTTTAACCAGGAAATTATAAACACCATAAGAAAAGTCTATAAATGATCCTTACCTGGCCTGGGAAATCAGTGTTATAAAAACATAAGAGACAAGTATTTTTATTTCTGTTATGGTCATTAGTGTGGACTCATCCTAGGCCTGCCAATTCTAGATAGAGAAAAGCTGTAGAAACCATGCGGTGATCTTTAATTAAGTATATTTTTTAAAACCACCCCTGTGTTCCTACCAAATTGTCATGTATCTGGTTTGAAAAGTAGCCAACTCATTGACTTTAACTGTCATCTGAACCCATATGGCAATCTGGAACTCAATATGAAACCCCAAGTTCTGTTCATCTCTGGTTGCTCCATTTGAAGCCAATCATGAGGATTACTCAACAGTTCCCTTTCTCTGTTGCCACTTAAATGCTGGCTTTGGGATCACTATTTTTAAAAAGTTCTAAATTTTTACAAAATGTATAAACTTTCCCAAGCTTTAGTCCTTTGGTCTTAGCACACACACACCAACTGCAGCTCTGAAGTTTGACCATCTTACTAGCCTGTCACAACGGGCCCTTCAGGCTTAGATCCACTCATGAGTCGCTATCCAGTAATTTCAAACCTTGCCTTCCTATTCTCCCTTTCATTTAGGTTAGGCAAACAAAAAAGCAAAGCTGATATATTCACTTAGAAGCACGTAGAACTTAGGAAAATACTAGAGAAAATGGGGATGATTTAATACAACCTTTGAGCCTCCTTGGAACTGAACTATAGGCAGCATACATCTGCACTCTGTAAGCTCTTATAGGCAGGAATGAGATTTTACATAAACTCCATTTTCCTGCAACAAATTGACTAAATTTGTGCAGCTTCCTTTATAATGAGAGGTCTCAGTGCAAGGTCACAGGTGATGGAACTGCTTAAGTAATTAGTCACTAAATGCATCAAAAGCCTTTGGGAATAAGGGGCTTTCCTTGTAAAGGAGCCTTATTTATTAATTGTTAATTACAATTTCTCTTATCAGCTTCACTGTGGATTTGGTGTCTACAAAGAAAGACTGAAGAGGGGAAATTATAACGGAGTCAGAAAAGCAGGCAGCCCCCTGGTTCGCGGCACCCTTCCCGTAGCTGCGCTCTAGAATATCAGGTGAGTAACAAAGCAAATGTGTTTTGTCCACCGCTTTGCTGTAACTCCTTGAGCATGGAACACCCAGGTGAATGGCGGTGTCCTGAGCTGCCACTCACACTGGCCCTAGGGAAATGACAAACGAGAGCTTTGTTTTACCTGATAGCTAAGTCCGAGAAACAAGCTTCTTTGGAGCTCTACATTCAGCTTTGTAGCCTTTACTTGATCTGAGAACCCGGTCGTGGGAAGGATAAGGGTGGATGATTGTTTCTTCTTCAAGCATGGACCCTAGGATAGCATGCCATTGAAACTGTGACCTGCCAGTAGGTAGGAACCCACAGAACAATCCATGCTGCCTGCGTGCGAGCAAGGTGCTATGCATAAGCGCATCTTAACTGACCATTCATGGTTGTCATGGCACATAATTTTCACACAACAAGAAAAAAAATCACCTTTCTTTAAATAAACTTCAGCTCTGATACGATATATTGCCAGTTTAATTTTGCCTGTAGGAATATCTTCATGGAATTTGTGGTATAATTCTTTGCAGGTTATAGAAGTACATAGTGACTTCTGACAAATAAAAATATACATATCTCCCTACCAGCAATAAGTGGATTAGATGATATTTCAGATCTGGACAACCCTAATTAAATTACTTCTAACATTACTGGCCTCTGTGGATGGATCTCTCTTTGACCTTCATAGCCCATCAGAACAAATGCAAGGCAAACATTCAAATATATTTTCACATTAGAATTTTCATGTGTATCTTTATCTGTATAATACTATACACAGACATCGACCTGAACATATTTGCATGTTATTTTTTAAGTGACTGTCATGGAATGAATTAGTATTGTATTTAAGAAATATATTAGACAATCACAACGAAAATTATGTTAAATTAAATTATATTTTAAAGTTTTCACATTTGGGCTGGGGAAATAGCTTGGCAATCTAAGCAATCAGCTGGCAAGCACAAGACCCTGGATTTGATCCCCAGTACTATGAGACTCTGCACTAAATAAATAAATAAAAAAGACTAAAAAATAAAGCTCTCGCATTCATTTTATAAGATTACTTTTAAACAAATGTCCTCTCCTAAGAATGTAAATGTATCCCGATAATTTCATCTTTTAAAATACTGCGCAGCATAAAATTTTTTTCTCTATTTTATTATTATTATTATTTTTGATGGCCAGCTCAGCCCACCCTGTGGGCAGGGCTGGCACAGCATGTGGTGATGGAGATAGAATCTTGGTCCCTTCCTGCTTGCCAAACCTTGCCTAAGCTGGTGCTTTAGATCACTGAGCTATCTCACTGGCTCAGAATTTTTCTTTAAATGGACAAAATAGTGCAAGTTTTTCTTATGACACCAGGCACTACACATTATTGTTTCAGTGAAAGAAATCATTTGTTCTTCATAAGGTGTTTTTGTGGTACATATTCTAAGGGAACATTTTTTGGCATTTGTGAAAATATAGTGTTTATGTTACACATTTTTTTTAAAAGGTTGGATATATTATGCTGTTTGTTTAAAAATACTTCACCACACAAGAGCAGATGTGCTTTCTCCTAAAGAAGTATAAAATTAAAAAGTTACAAGATGCACAGACTGCCAAAATTATCAAAAGTTTTTCTTCTTTTTCTCTTTCTCTGACCTTTTTCTTTGCCTTATACATGACAGTTTATGGTGTTCTAAAAGTAGCCACATTTCCTTAAGCATTTATGAACCTTACCTATAAATTCTGCAGGGATTCTTATGTGCTTCAGGTTACTTCCACCATAAAATATTAGCATACTGTTCTCATCTGGTAGAAGTGTCCATGTATCATGAGCAAACACCACATCTTGCACATAATAAATATTTGGATTAACTTGGAATCTTATATTAACCAATGGAATGGATGATTTGGTACTTTTAAAATTATAATAGATCAAAACAATATAAAGAATCATGTGATGGTCTGGTGATGATTTTACGTAGGTGCCTGTTTATTCAGGCCCTTTTTGATATATGTCATCTTGACCATTCACTTGAGAGTATCCCCTATCCACAAGCATTTTATTAGGTCTTGCTTCACCATTTGATGTGGGAATATTGGCCTTAGTTTTCTAAAGGCTGTATTCCCTAATTCTGATACAGAAGGATCTTTAGCAGACACACACACACACACACACACACACACACACACACACACACACATCCTCCCCACCACTACCTACCATTTTGAAAGACTGTTGTAACTTCAATTTCCAAATTGAGGAATCTTATGACAAGCAATGATTGAGGGGCCAGTGAGATAGCTCAGCAGTCTAAAGCACCTGCTTAGGCAAGCTTAGGCAACTGCAGGGACCATGGTTTGATCCCCAGCACCACATGCTGTGCCAGCACCACCCCCAGGGCAGGCTGACCCGGCCATAACATAAATAAATAAATAATAAAGAAAGAAAAATGTTTTTTAAAAAAGAGTAATGATTGACTGAAAATGAAAGATATACTTTTGGATTTTTTTTTTTTTTTTTTTTTTGACATGGAATTCTTACCTCATGCTAATTTTAAAGAACTATCAAATTGCTCAAAACAAATATCTGTCATAGCAAAGAAATATCTCTGTCCCTTTGGCTCCTTGCAAAGCCTTGTAGTCTCAGAAATCCTACAGTTCCTTGTGCTAAAAGAGTGATTTCTGGTGGAAAGGATTATATACTCAATGCAGTCAAGGAAACTGGCAACCAGAGAAGTTAAGTAACAGTTGTTATAATGTGTGCAACATTGGAGTCAATATACTTTAAAGTACTTTTTTAAAATAGCTTTGTGCTCATCCATGAATAACAGTGAGTTTAACAACAGAAGTAATTACTCTTTCTTATTCTAATTAAACCTTGACAAACTAGTAAATTTTCAACCCTTCCCTTCTCTCAAAATGTTGTTTTCAGGGTTACTCTGGACTTCTGCCTAGAAGCAACGAAACCAAAACAAAACCTCAATTAATTGCTTTTTGCATTGTACACTTTCCCCAAAATCTCATCCCTGGGATCACTTAAAAACTCCTCATCCCTGAACAAAGATATATCCCATAATTCCTTAATGTTCATCCTTTTTGTTTTTCCTCTTCCTATCCAGGGAACTTGGGTTGCCTCCTGCAACCTCGTTTCTTTCTTCTTCCGGAAAGAAATTGAAAACATCTTTGCTTGCTGCCTGGAGAGGTTCATTCATTTAACATAAAACTACAGAAGAATTCTCAAACAGAGAGCATAAAGCATTCCCTGGGCTGTCCAGCGAGTGGCTTCCAGGGACGGCGAGCCCAGGAGAGGACAGTTTATTCTTCCTACTTCCCACACCTGAGTCCAGTGTCTGCATGTGGAGTGAGCTCCTATCTAACACATTTTTCTCTGTTCCGATATTGCTAGTGTTTCTTCTTGGGTCTTGTCTCTCCTCTGTCCCCTTCAATAATCAATAGTAGCAGCAGCAGCAGCCTCAGTGACCACATGACCTGCCTGGCTGGGCTCATATCTGGGTAGGAGGGATGCAGCGCCTTCGCTGGGAGCTTGTTGCCTTCTTTTTTTTTTTGTCTTTTTGAGACAAGGTCTCACTATGCAGTTGAGGCTGGTCCTGAGCTCACTTTTGTAGCCCAGGCTGGTCTCGAACTCGCACCGATCCTCCTGCCTCAGCCTCCCGAGTGCTGGGATTACAGGCGTGCGCCACCACGCCCGGCTGCTTGTTGCCTTCTTAACAGTAACGGATGCGTACCATCTCATGGTGGACTTTGTTGAGCAAAGGCTCTTGGAAGCTTATCAAGTCAGCTCTGGCCCTGCCTCAGTGACGAGTCCCCTTCTTGCTCCTCTTCCCTTCATGCTTCTGACACGACAAGGGCTGGTTTCCTTAAAATGTTCATCTGGGATGTTCACACCATATGGCAGTTCTATGAATGTCACCCTATGCTCTGGGGTATTTTTTTTTCCCCATAGCGTACACAAATTGTAAATTATTGTCCATAAAATGATGGTAAAGAGAGACAAGGGCAGGGAAAGGATCGGCTGTAAAGCTTCCATTAGTAAATGAGATTGGCTTTCCTATTCATGTGAAAAGTTCAAGGAGGCAATCTTGTTAAACAGCCATTTTGCATAAAGAAATAATGTGCCATAATGGACCTTTCCAAATAACTTTGATGTTTTCCAGAACAATTTATTAATATTGTACTTCGGAGGAATAAGGGATGAAATCTAACTAGACAATAAAATCGGTCGTGATTGGGCAGTTGGTCATAGCTCAGCAGATCTCATAGCTGCCTGAGACACATTCCCAGCCTCTGCTAGAAGTGCTGTGCAGTTCTATGTCCCTCTGCCTTCCTCCTGCACCCTTTACCTTGGGATTGTCAAACTGGGGAAGCACAGTCCCGATGTCCCATTTTTCATATATGGCACGAGTACATCAATAAGTACAATGTACTTAGTCTGGCCTCTTTATTCCATCCCTTCCCTCATCTCTTCTCCTTAAATCTGAAAACATGCAGGGATAGTGGGAGGGGAAGAGGAAGATGGGGGATATCCCAAGTTTTCATGTTAGTAAATTTACTCTTGTGGAATAGGTGACGTGAACGATGCCCCATTATTTACTTCTGTGACTGGATTTGTGCCTGCCTCTATACACCCATGTATTGGGATCAGTGAGCTGTAAATTGACAAGGGACAGAGTATATCCTAGGCTGTCCTTGCCCTGCCTGCTTTGTGGGCTGGCTCTGGAATTCAGACATTACCTCTCTTGTGGGCCAGATTGGTACCCAGGTGTGGGGATGGATCTCCACTTGTTTCTTTTATGAGATCAAGCTTGCCCATTCTACCACAGCCTCTACCCTGTTCCAGGAATTACCTCACTTGTTCCCATACACTGGCCCATAAATAATGTGTGGCTTGGAGTGTCTTTGTCTCTGCCTACCCTGAGGCACTGACCTCCCGGCTCTCCATCATGTATTACTAAATTCACTGTTTCTTATTTTATGTTTTTGTCATACCCCTCTTACAGCAGTTGGGGATCCTGGCTAAGTCCCAGACACCTACCTGCTGAATTTACACAAGCCACTGTCCTGGAATTTGTACAACAGTACACGTTCCTACTCTACCTCTCTGCAGTGCTACTCTCCCAAGAAAGGCCCATGAAGTAAGAGATGGCATTCAGATGATTTCAGTCTCCTTGCATTTGGGAACACTTTAGAGGCGATTACTATCAGCATATTAATTAATGTCACCACATTCATGTAAGTGCGTTCTTCAGAGCGTTAGCTTTGTACGTTAGGAGTCCCTTGCCAAGCAAATTTGGGAAACTTAACTGTGCAGCTTTTAATATACTTACTCATTTCGTGACTTTTCTTGAGTGTTATGTAGCTTGTTGTATGTGCCAACCTTACTTCCCTTTTGCCAAGCAATGTTTTTTTGTTAAACATGCCTTGTGCACTAAAATTTATAAAATTGTTCAGTGAAGAATTATACAGGAGGAAGAATTGATTTTACTTCACCTCAAGTAGGTTATGAAATGTAAGGTGACTTGAAAACCATAGAATAGGATGAAGGTGGGGTAGCAAACTCTCTTGATTCCAGAGATTCTGTCCTAACAGCTCTGGTTTAGCTGTGGTGCAAAGAGGTGCATACAGCAAGAACTGCTCCTCCCACCCACAGACAGCATGGGCTGAGGAGCCCAGGCAAACAGCCCTCAGAAGTCAACATCCCTTGGAAGGCTGAGGCAGGAGTATCACAAGTTCAAGTCCAGTCTGGATAATTTAGCAAGATCATTCTCAAAACAAAACAAAACAAAACCCAACAAAACAAACAAACAAACACGGGGCTTAGAACTCTCTAAGTTCACTTTCCAGAGAAACAAAAGACTGGATTTTGTCAACAATCCTATGGGATCCTAGGCCCACACCATGTTTGTACCTGGAACACACTAGGCAGGCTCTGCCTAACTCCTGAACCACAGAAACTGCAAGAGAATAAGAATTCTAAGCCACTACATTTGAGGGAAATTTGTTATAAAGCCACAAACAACCAATACAGACTTTTGATCTATACTCAACAGTGTGAATCAGTGTCCCTGTAGAATTAGCTTAGAAAATCATAATTGAGGATACAAGTCCTGCACAGAGTTTGAAGAAGACAAACAGATTATTATTCTCTGGATGGGAGCATATTCCAGTTATAAAGAGAAGAATGTCCCAGGGCTTATAATAGATATCAATCACTACAGAGAATATTTCCTGAGAACTTATTAAATGCATGGTACTATGAGAAGTAGAAAAATTAATAATTTCTCCAGTCTTCAAGGAACTTTATCCCTAGATGAGAAGGTAAATAAATAATGGAGCATCTACTTTCAAAAGTAGAAGCAAATAAAGATATAAATTACTGCATACACTATACTTCCACATGCACACGTGGGAGATATTAGTTCCAACACAGGGAAAGGTGAAAATTAAGAAAGTTAGCTTGGAGAAAATGTCAACTGAATTGTCTGCGAGGAATGGGAAACAAAATGACAATATTTAACAGATAGAGAGGGAGCAAACAAAGACATTCTAGGAGAGGAGAACATCAAGAAATTCAGACGTAAGAGTTTAGGGATGAACTCATGGTGTGTTTCATCAGGATGTGTAGAACATAGAATAGGTTACCCCTAAGAAGGAATTGAATCCACCATAGAATATTCAAATTATTTTTTTGTTTGTACTGAGCACATTTATCTTTTAATGAGTCATAACATGTGAATCACAATTAGTATCTGAGATTGAAAAATAGAGAATTTCAATTTTTTTGTCCTTTGTAGTTTAGCTAAAAGTCCAGCATTGGGAATGAACATCTCTTTGGGGATAAGCCTTGCTGCTTCTTTTACAAATGACTTCAAAAAGTTCCCGAGTAAAAGCTACTGGCTTAAGATAACATAAGACTGAAATCATCCAATGAAAGGTCATCAAATCCTTAACCACCTTCAGATAAAATTCCACATTGTCCCTTGGAAACTTCTTGTAATATGTGACAGCTTTGCCAGGCATGCCACCCTAGCCTTTATTTTAGGTTAGTGATTTTAGGTTAGTTACCCACTTTTAAACTGTGATGGTACTTAAGCTTTTTCTGAAAAGTTCTGAGTTTCTTTGAACTTTCTTCATAAATCCCTTCTCTAAGTCATTAATAACTGTCATGTTCTTCCCTGGACCTCGTCCAAATTTTCCATATCTTTAGTAGTAAAGACCCCATCTCCACAGAGCACATTAATAAAGGGCCTAACCTATGACAGGTAGGGTTAAACAATGGACTTGACTTTCATGTTTAAATTCCTTGCATGTGGCTTCATGTGATTTTTGCCTCCTAACATTAACTACTGTGTCCTGGCATGCACTTCTACTGCCTGTCAGGACTTCCAAAGCCACGTGGAATTCTTGATTCTGGGAACACCTTTTCAGGGTGCTCTCTTCCCTTCAACAACTTCTCTTCAAAATGCTAGAATTCAGGAATTACTATCCTCCACTGAGGATATATTGGAACAAATATCCAATGTAATTAGAATGTTGATGTTGGAACATCAAGAAAACACAACAGGTTTAAGGTTTCCTTCTATTGATCCAGTAGGATGAGTTTACCTACTGTTATGATTTATGTCTAGTTGTCCCCCAAAGCCTCATGGAGTCACTGGGCGGGGATTTCTAGAGTTTGAGACTTGATCCATGATCCCTGGGATTATAGGTTTTAGTACTGATGGGATTATGGGTAGAAGTACTTCTGGGATTATGGGTGTAGCCTATGGTGGGAGCTAAGGCGGAGAGCCTGAATGTAATATAAAGAGAGACAGAGAGACAGACTGGAGCTCTAGCTGTTGCTCGAGCTGTTGCTGCTGCTCTGCTGCCGTGTTGGTTGGCTACCTCTGCTGCCATTTTGTTGCTGTTCTGCCGCCATGAACTGGATGCTCGCCGCCCTGCTCCACTCAGCCTGCTCCACTAGCCGAATATGGACTGAAACCTCTACAAACTGTGAGCTAAATAAACCTTTCCTTCCTTCATTTTGGGTGTCGGGTATTTGTCCCAGCAACGAGCAAAAAGTAACTAATACACCTACCGATCTTATCTTGGATGGTTTTCTTCTTACCAGAGAAGGTTAGGTGCTTCCTTTCTTTCACTGTTGAGCAAACTAAGGTTTAGATATGGTAGTATTTACTTAAGTAATTTGTAAATCTAATCTAAACTAAACAAATCTTTTGTACCTGCCTTTTCCACCAGATACTTTGTCTCCAAATTCTCCTAAAAGGTATTGAAATGACCAGTGTGAAAATGGAATGTCATTATAGTGTAGTTGCTAAAATGTAACTAGACCTGATGTATTAGAACTATGGCATATGACTGAGAGAGTTGGTGAAGTTGTCATTTGTGTGTGTGTGTGTGTGTGTGTGTGTGTGTGTGTGTGTGTGTGTGTGGCAGCCAGCCACCAAATGCCTGGCAACATGTTACCCAGCTAATACCACAAAAGAAAGCAGCAGACAGAGGGCTGCCTTTCCCTCATCAGACAAACCCAGCCAGTCTCTCTGGGTCTCTAAGGGGCACAATGATGTCCTCTGAATGTACCTAATCATTCTTGGTACTCCATGGAGAGAGAGCCCTGTACATCTACTTTTCCTTAAACAAGGAGATCATCCTTTGTCTTCAACTGGTAAGAGATGTGTGGCAGTAAATGAATATATATATATATATATATATATATATATATATATATATATATATATATTCATTCATTCCTAGGTTTATTTTTGTTGGAAAGTTCTACTTTTTCAGGATTCCTTTTAATCCCAGTTTTTAACATTGAAAAATTGTTTTCAATAAATAACTAAGACTATGTGACTGGTTAATCGCTAAGCAGGGCCTAGATTATACATGTTTTAATTCCAGGGTTCTATTAAACCATGAGGTTGATAGGGAAAATTAATGGAAAACTCTGGTGCCTGGGAATCACATTATTGTATGATTATACTGTTTTGTCATTATGAAATTATGGGCATCATTGAGTGGTAGGAATCAGAAATTGCACAAAGGCAGTTAGCAAATTATATTCTAAGTATTCCCTTTGGAATCAATTAAAGAACATCTTTAACAAATTAATCCTTTTGTTTCATCATTAGAAAGGAATACATAAACAGGATATTTAAGCAATGAAATATTTTTTGTTCAAATTAATTATAGCAAATTAGGTAGGGAATCTATAATAAATTGCAAAGTTTGATATTTTATGAACTTATTAAAATGAAAACTATACTCATTGCCTTTAAATTTTCATTTTCATGGTCCAAAATGTTAGTTTAATTTTATTTTTTTGTCTTTTTGAGACAGGGTTTCGCTATGCAGTTGAGACTGGCCTTGAGCTCACTTTTGTAGCCCAGGCTGGTCTCAAACTTGCACCAATCCTTTATAGTTTTATTGGCATGTGATAATTTTTAAATTGCAAGGAGCTAGCCATCTTACTAGTTCTGTATTTATATAACTAGAAATTATCTATAGAATTTTAGGAGAAATATAAAACAATAAATGAGTTCATATCTTGTTGGTTACATAGTTTTTCGGTTTTTATGGTAATAGAGGTAAAAGTTTATTCTCAAGTAAGCCACTGTTTATCTAAAAATTTCCATGTAAGAAAACCAATATTTTAAAATTACAGTTCCTTGATTTTGTGAAAATTTCATTCTGTATTCATTTTTCTTCTTTTCCTTATTCTTTCCCTTGAACCAAATTCATTTCTCCCCTGAAAAAGGAGAAAACAGGTATATCAGAACCTCTGACTGACCTACTCTGTTCCCTTTGCAATACCACTTCATGAAATAATTTTCTAGAGTGCCTCTCTGCTTCTTACCTGGTTTCTACACTTACTCCTCTTGAACCAGCTTCTGGCCCATCATGCTCTGCAACTGCTGTTTCCAAAGTGCCAGTGGTCATTTCTTTTTCCCTTTCTGACTTGGCTTAGTCATTTTCAAAACGCTTGAACATTCAATCCTTTGTAAAATACAGTCTGCTCTTAATTTCTCTGACCCGAGCTCTTCCCTCTACTTTGACAGCTCCTTCTTCTCATCTCCTTTGCTGGCTTCTTTTCCTCTGTTTGACATCCAAATCATAATCCCAGTCTCCTTCTCAGCTATATCTTTGCTTCCTCCCCAGGTAATCTTATCAAGTCCCTTTGCTATAACTATCATCTATATGCTAATGAGTCCCAATTCTATTACTTCCGTTCTGACCTCCACAGGTTATTTGACTTCTACATTTAAATGACTCGTAGGCTCTCAATTTGGTGTTTAAAACAGAATTCCTGGTCTCCCCCCACATACTTGCTCCCAGGCTGCCCTTGCCTGCAAAATACTCCACGTTGCTGGAGCCACGAACTGAGACACCATCCTTGATGCATCCTCTTCCCTTACGTCTATTTTCTGTCTTTCATGAGTTCTGCCAATTGTACCTCTAGAATGGATACCAAACGTGACTGGATTCTGCCTGTCTTGCACTCTTGCATGTGCTTGTAACCTGAAATACTGCAGGAGCCATCTGGTGGGTGCTCTGATTCCCCACTTGTCCCCTGAAATCCATTCCCAACACAGCAAGCAGTATAATCTCCATCAGGTGTTTTCACTTCGCTTCTTTAAATCCTCAGGTTGAACATAAGATGCAAACTCTGTTCTTTGGTTTACAAAGATCATCTGTTCTGGCCCTGTCTGTCTTTTTGAACTAATCTTCACCCTCTCCTCCAGACTGCTCAACCCACTCCCATGCAAGGACTGCATTAACCCATGAGTGAAGCTCTTAGAAGTCCCATTATAGACATGCTTTTTGCTAGTGAGATGTTTAGGTTGTTTCATTCCACAACTGCTATTTAAGCTAGCACAAGAAGCCATTTATACATGTATTCATGTATATATACTTACTCCTTGGAGATGTAGAACACTATTTTGGGGGTAATAAGATCTGAGGACAAAAAATCATCTCTCTCAGGGGCTTACATTCTAGTGAGGGAGACAAAAAGCAAATGAATGAACAAGGTATTCCTAGATGACACAAATGTGCAGGGCATGTCCTAGCCATTCTTCACGTTCAAGGTCAGGATTATAAACTAAGGTGACCATAGGTGATACCACAAGCAGGCAGATGGCAGCTCCAAGGTAAGGAAGGTGCCCATAGGGTGTTTCCATAGAAAGTATGAAAGTTCAAGTTCTTCGAATAAGTAAAATTAATGAACAGACCAGTATTTTTTACTAAGACAAATTTTACATATAAAAATGCAAATGTCATTAGCAATTATAAGAAATTTCTTTTTTTATTTGTAAAATTATCAATCAAAATTGCAAATGTCAGTTGGCAAAGCCACCCATGAATAACAGAACAGGAAGAAATGTGTACAGGGACATCTTCAAGTGCCCAAGCAGCATACCCCTGGTTGGGCACACAGGTTAGCGTGTCTGCATGGCTGCTCATATTCCTTCCCACATTTCTCAGGAAATTTTCCCTCAGATTTACCCCTTTCTTTTCAACTTGGAAGACTTGGTTCTCCCTTGAAGAACCTCCTCTCACTTTGTCTGATTTTTATCTGGGTGATAAGTCCTGTTTGGGACTGTGCACATGCCAGGCTGTGCCTTGGCTTTATCCTGAACCTGACAGTGTTAGTGATGCCTCTTTCTGCACACTACAACCTTTTTGACTTCTAAACCCCCTTCAGCCATCTTGACCTTGTTGCCCTCCAGCTAGACAGGCAGCCACTGTTATATTCTTTTAGTAGTCCTTTGGAGACCAGGGACCTGGGATCTTCACATCTGTGCCTGGAAAAGTGGTTTTTGTGGGCTTTCTAGCTGTCCAAAGTCACAAAGGGGTTGACCTTCCTGGTGACTGCCAATCTGATGTTAGGTAGGCTCAGGCAGTGCCTGATCATGACCATAAGTGAAGTTTCTATAAAGTCTAATCATTTTTTTAAACATTATTCTATCTATCTATCTATCTATCTATCTGTCTGTCTGTCTGTCTGTCTGTCTGTCTGTCTGCCTGTCTGTCTGTCTGTCTGTCTATCCATCTATCTGTTTTTGAGGCTTGATAGTGAGCTTCATTCCCAACCCTTTTTATTGTTGTTGTTGTTAGTAGTAGTATTTTGAGGCATGGTCTTGCTAAGTTGCCCAGGCTGTGCTTAAACCTGAGAATCTCTGTTGTACTTCACCATAGTGTTGAGATTGGGGTTGCAACTTCTTCACACTTGGTTCAGTAATTTTAAAAAATGGCAAAGAATTCTCAGATTGATAGAAAATTTTAACTCATTAAAAATCATAAAGTACTGTTTTTTTAAAAAAACAGAAAAATGAGTGAAAAACGTATACTTGAAACACAATGTACAACAATTGAAAAATTCAAAGCAAAGAGAATGTTGAAGCTTTAAAAATAATGAGTTACCTAGAAATGACTAAGAATCATATTAAGATCAGTGGAAGAGAGAAGAACTTGAACAGAAAGTTTTGAAAATCTAACTGAACTTTTATAAAAATGTAAGGGTGACATAAGGAAATTTTAAAGATATCTTTAGATAATCTATAATTCTAAATATTTCTTTGTTCTGGAAGAACTCTGAAAGACTGTTTAAACCAGAAGTAGGGAAAGAGAACTGAGGTGAAAGCAAAGATCTATCAGCTAGCAAAACATAAAATTTTCAACTTTATTACTGATTAAGTAATTACTACCTAGAGCTGCACACCTTGTAAATATTACACCATTAGGTAGGACAAATTGGCTAGCAAGGGTGCAGTAGAATTCTAGTCATAACAAAAGTATAAAGACATTAAGTAAGACATTTTAACTCTCTTGAAGGATAATAAATAACACCTAAAGCAATAAGAAAATAGGACATGTTTTAATAAAGGAAGACTTCACATTTTAAAGATGTTTCAATATTAATCTTATCAGTACCACAATCAGAGCTTTGATAGAATGAGACCAACTATTTATCACTTACACAGATAAAATGACAGCCATAAATAACTAAGAATATTCCTAAAAGGAAGATCTTCATAGGGATCACAATCTTTCATATATTATGACATCTATCAAGTCCATGTTATTAAGGGAATTTGGTACTAGGAAATAATCAATTTGAACAATAGATCAGAATTAAACCCATATGTATGGGAACTTAATATATAACAGAGAGAGATTATAAACCTGTGGAAAATATCAAATTTTAAATAAATCATGCTTGGGAAATTATTTCACCATATGTTTGAAAATCAGATTTGTTTCCTATCTCACACCATATGCAAAATAAATTCCAGAGAGTTTCAAGTTTTAATCACGAAAGAAAAAATAAGTGTATCTATTAGAAAACAATGAGGGCTGGCAAGATAGCTCAGTGGGCTAAGCACCTGCTTAGGCAAACACTGAGACTGGGGTTCAATTCGCTGTACTGCATGATACCCCAGCCCCAGCCCCAGGGTGCACTGAGCTGGTGACTGAATTGGAGTGGTAGCCTGTAATCCTAGTGCTAGGGAGGCTGAAAACAGGTGGATCATTATGAGTCTAAGCTGTGTAGTGAGACCCTATATCAAATACATAAAAAACAAAACAAATGAAAGAAACTCAAACAATGAAGGTGCTATTTTCATGATTTGACAACATGCAGAAACCATAAATAAGAAAGTTGTCTATACAACTAAGGTAATAAATAGGAGATAGAATGATAACGTTTCCAATAGTCATTACTGCTAAAAAATTAGGGTACTCATGAAATTTGATAAGGAGAAACCTAAAAGAATTGAGCTGGCATAAGTGAAATGTGATGGCTAATGAGATACTCTACTTCATAATGAAGTAGAGATCCACACAACAAGTATTAAATTGATAAAAATGTATAATATAGGAAACCAAGTGTTACAGAGCATAAAGTATAATATGACAGAGATTAACATGGGCCCTGTTATTGGAGAGGATGCAACCTGGCACTTCAATCTGAGAAAAAGAGCTAAATCTTTTATGAATATGAGGATGTCCTTAAATGGCTGCTATCCTGGCAATTCTGTTCCTAGTATGTGTTTCCACTGAGCCTTAGAGAGATTTACAAGAAGCCAGACATAGAGAGTTTTCATTGCAATATTAGATGGCCACTAATTCATTATCAATAAAGGGCATATTCAGTCCAGAGTTGTGCAGGGTGGCAGGTGAAGCAGAGGAAACTGGGTGATGAGACAGTATGAATGAGTCCATGTGGCTAGGTGAGAGAGACAAGATGACTGGGCAAAGCTTCTCTGAGGGCAGAAGGTGAATGATGAGAGCAATCATACTGGCCAGACAGTGACCCTGAGCAAATGAATTCTGGGTAGATGACCATGACACGGAGACAGGAATAAACAGGTATACTGAGAAGTACCAGAAACAAAACAGCAGGCTTAGATGGTTGGTGGCAGGTGGGTGGGGCAGGTCTGGTGGGGTGCTTAGGAGATTGATGCATAAAAGAGGGCAACGGGGTCTTTGAAAACCATTGAGAGATGTCTGAATTGGTTTTATGTACCATCGCAAACAGTATTAGAACTTTAGGTGTGGGATAACATAATTTGATAAATCATTAAAACATCATTCCATTTTATATGATTCTCTGTATCATGTAAAAAATAAGCAAGAAAAGAAGAGAGAGGGCAAAGAGAAAAAGAGGAGTAGAAGCAGGAGGAGGATGGGGGACAGAGGAGATAGAGGAACAATATCAAACAAAAGATCTGAAGGCAAGAATATATGATTCAGAAAAGTGAAGAATTTTATACCCAGCACAACTGTCCTTGAAGGCTAAAACTAAGAGGCTTCTACCTTCAGAATACAGATTTAGGAAATATGTCAGCCATGAGCTTTTCTTAAAAAATCCATAGAAATATTGAACATTACCAGTAAAGGGACATGCCATATGGGTAAAGAAACAGAGAAACTGTATTAGAAAAGCACGAAGAAAAAAGACAAAATAACCCTAGATGCTAGCAGCAGACTTATTTAAATATAGAATTAAAACTAAACTACTATGGCAATTACAGATATAGATAAAAATGGAGGGGTGTAGCAATTTCTGTGATAGTTAAGTAGGAAATCAAATAGTAATGGTGGTTAGTTTTTTAATCTTTACAAAATATTTTTATTATAATGAAACTGTGAAACACTGAAGAAATAAACCTTTGATGAAGAAAGATATGAAGTTTATCAAGTCTTTCATTTTTATTTCAATTTGTCTTGCCTCTATTAAATATTGGTCAGATATAATAGTTGTATGTAATTGTTCCTTTCTTTTAGTGTAAATGTATATATGTGCATATCTGTTCACATGTTGACCACCTATCTCTCTCCATTCTCTATAAAATGAAATCAAAGAGGTTGGTTCTGAGTGGCAGACTGTTTTTTGTCTCTTCTTATTTCTTGTCTATAATACCTCAACTTTAAAATAACAATCATGCTGCCCTTCTACAAAAACAAATGATGTCACTATTGGAAAGACTAATGAAAACAGTGAGAATATCTGGTTTATGTAATACTAGCATGTAGTCCATCAGCATACATGACATCAAATCAAACTTGTCCAGTATGAATTAGAGATGTAAATAACAAAACCATCAGTTCATTCTTTTACTATCTTGCCTTATTTAAGGTACTTAGACATTTAATTTTTGTTTTGATTTATGGTTTCACCCAACTTATAAAGTAGACAGAAACAGATCTAGCTCTGATTTTATACAGGAGTGAGAAGTTAGATGACCAACCCCACAACAACCAAGCAAGGGACAGAGCAAGCAGTAAAACTATTTTAAAGATAGATGCCCAGTGGGCTTTTCCATCTTCTTTCTTTTCTTTGCTTCTCTTTCCTTTCTTTTCCTTTTCTGATTTTCCCATCAAATGTTTTAACAGGAGAAAAAAATCAATGTTTTAACAGTGCAAGTTATTTAAAAATCATCAATTTGTGCAAGAAGACATGGGAGAAGTAGAGAGGCAAAGAGAGGAGACAAACACAACAAGACATGCTTTCTCCTTCTGAGAAGCTCACATTTGCATGCACATGATTTCCTGCAATCCTAACAGCTTTGCACCATCTTACAGATCCTCTTTAAATCAACTTTTTTAGTGAGCATCCCGTAACTTTGAATTATGGCTTATTGTTCATTTCTGGCTAGGATTATGATGAAAGTGCAATTAATCTCTGATAAAGCCATGTCTGCAGTGATTCACTAAATCAAAACTTTTGATGGTACATTTTACTTTTATTATTTCTTTAGTAACCAACTTCTAATCAGACAAGTCCTGTCATAAATTCATGTGAATCACTGACTGTTATGTTGGATTGACTTTTTAAATTAAAAATTTGAGTCATAACATGATTTTCATCTTAATATCTCTTGTAGTATTTTGAATTTACAATACTACTTTAGTTAATAAAATTTTTTTTTGGTTAATAAAATATTTTTAAGAACATTTAAAATGTAGCTTTCAACAAATCAACACCCTTTCTATAACTTATAGGATGTCTTATCCTTCTGATTTCAGTGACTAAGCCTTTTCTGTTATTGAAATTATTTTAAAATATTTACTAAAGCCTTCCTTAAAGATCCTTTTCTTCCAGGGAAACTCATAAAAATCCATCTATGTTTTCTGAAACAAATCTATTTTTATTACAAGACCTTTCTTTTTTCAGGGGCAGGTGGTTAAATCATTGCTACTTATTTGCATGAAATCTCTTAAATTGCAGATGATTTAGTTTCACTATATCCTTAATAAGAGAAATCACATATAAATTGAGTTTTAAAGTTTCAAAGGATAATGTTGAGAAATTCAATAATTCAACCATTAGAGGATCTGAAGATATCAAATTGACCAGGTCAGATTTGATAGGCTTTAGAAGGTTATGTTTCATTAAAGTTTATATGTAGAAACTTACCAACTTCAAGTGGCCTTGCTCAAAAGTAGGGGACTGTTTTAGCTCATTCAAGAGCAGTAAAACTTGGGTTGTGCTTGAATTAAGCAAAAAGAAAAATCAACAACAATTACAGGAAGCCTTGTCCAAGTTGCTTGAAAATCTTTTAAGCTCACTATAGCTTCAATAATGACTTATTAACGCCATTACTGCCAGTTGAATCACCTGGAAGCAATTTATCCCCTGCTCCACCAATGTGTTCCTGCCACCACCTGGACACACTGAATATGTGTGAGTGGCCTCCCATGATTGTCATCCTGCTCAGCCAGTCCTCCTTCTCTGCCAATGTCCCACATATGGACCACACAGCACATCCAAAGCAATCAAAATCTGTTAGTCATCAGATGATCCGTCTGGTATTTTCAGCCATCCTAATAACTACTGGGTAGCATCGCAATCAATAATTCAGTGATTCACTGTGGTTGATAATGTGACGAGGCTTTTGTAATGATTGGTGTAGATGTTTGAATTTCTAAGAACTGGGCTCACAAAGAGTGAAGTTTTCACTGAGTTCTCAGACAGTGCAGTAATATTGATAGAGTTCATAGAACTGTAAACTTACTAGTCTTTGAAGCCATTCATTCAATAAAGAGTGGCTCCTTACCTAGGTATTTCCAATGTGGTAACTGTGCCTTCCCTCATACAGGATCATTATATCTATACATATATTCAGAGTGCTCCATAGAGAACCTAACCATGAGGACACACATTTTAACTGAATTTAGAAAAATGTTATGTTGCCCTTGTTTTATAAATATGAAAAAAACTATCTTGCCAACTTAACATTTGTTCACATAGATGTATATGCACTTTTCTACCTACATATATGTCTACACATGAGTTTCATGGTATATTCCATTTATTCTCTCCTTCCCTACTTTATAGCTGAAAAGATCAAAACCTAGAGAATTTATATCTTGAAATATATATATAAATTATACATATATTGTAGTTAAAGTTATCTTAAAATGCTTTGAAAATAATAAGCACTTTATAAGGAATGTAGAGTGTGAAAACCTGTAAAATGCACGGATCAGCACGAAAATAAATTATGACATTATTAATTAGTTATAAGATACTTTCTGTGTGCTTTTTCAACCCTTGAAACTTTTCATCTGACAGAAGGTGTAGCTACCTTGTACAGCAGACAACCTGTTCAATATCTGAAGATAAATATCTACCAGCAGCTTTTAAACAATGCTTGTCATGTTTGTCACTTACAAAGTAGATTCATGAATTAAGTTTTTCTAAACTGTGCCTGTGAATTAGAGGCCCATGAAACGTGCTATATTGCTAACACACTCTGGTGGTATGTCACTATCAGCTCAATTGTTTTAATGATAAATTTCCTTTAGAAAATGGAAGGATCTGTTGACAGACAAAACCAGGAACTAACAATGGACTATTTAGACTTGCAAATGATCGAACATTTAATTATTCCACAATAGCATTCCCCAGTTAGGGTGTGATCATTAAATCCATCATCCTTCAGTTTATATGCATGAAACATTTATCATGTCTTCCTCAAACAGGAGTCAGTCATCTAAATATAGATTTTTGGACCATCCATTTCAGCATGACATTTCATCGAAAGCCTGGAATTTCATTATTTTCTGTAACAGAGATAAAGTGTTTGTAAACGATGTGATAAGACCATGGAGAGAAAGTAGAGTGAAATCCAGCTCCACGAAGAGATAAATAGAGACTCTACTGAAGACATGCTTCCGAAGAAGGAGAAAAATGAGAGGCAACACATCAGCAGCAGCAGTCAATGTTCTTGATGTGGATTTTAGAATTGTTTAGGGGCTCAGTGGTAGAGTGCAATTTAGCATATGCCAAGTTCTGGGTTCCAACTCCAACACCAAAAACAATACAGTGATATACAGTCAGTGTTGGTGGCCACATTTGTTTGAAAATTAATTTTTCAGTTAGACTCAAAGACAGAGGTAGCCAGATCAAGACACTATGCAGGTGAACATACTGGAATTCTTCCATAGATCTTCAAAAACACGTCTTTGTTTCATTTTGAGAGAGAAACATCAGAAAACAGTGTTTTAGGAAAATATAAAAACTGATCATTTTTCTGAACATACCCTACAGGTTCTCATTTTCCAGGATAGTGTACCTAGTGGCTAGATATTCCTTATCTTAAGTCACCCTGAGAACAAGTTATGTTTGGGACCTAGACAAGCCATTCACAAGATGAAAAACACAAATACAAGCCAAATAAGGCTGGCTCCTACAGAGATGGGTAGTGTAGAGGAGCCAGTAGTGAAGGGTAACTAGGCAAGTTTTCCATGAAGGACTTGAAGGGGAAGGAAGATCTTCCACAGACCAACATGACTGCCTGCCTCAGCCCAGAAATGGCGCTTCTGTCCACCAACATTTCATAGCTCAGGAGAGCAAGGTCTAGAGAAGCAGAGTGATGGACTCAAAGTCTCCTGCTAGTCAGGCTTGGAATTCTGGATTCTTATGGAAATGTTACTTCATCTCACCAGCTTCCCAGGGGGAAAAAGGTGCAGCTGCCCTTGTAGGTGCACACTCAAAGTGTTTATTGAGTGAGCTGTACTACAAAATTGGAAGCTTAGCAGCCAGTGTACTCCTTTTGTGAACTGAACAGAATTTAGAAAAAAAAATACAGTTTTGAAAAATAGTTTCGAACATCATATGAAAGACATGGAAAGTCTTCATAATATCTTGGAATCACTTCTGAATATACATTTGTGTGATTATATAATAAATGTATGGTTGAAAAAATATGGTGACTGCTTAAATTAATGAAATTTACTACATTTAAAGACATGTTATTGGGGCCCGGCAGGATGGCTCAGTGGTCTAAAGCACCTGCTTAGGAAAGCTTGGGTGGCTGCAGGGCAGGCTGAGCTGGCCATAAAAATGAATAAAGAAACAAATGAAAGTTCTAAAACAATAAAATAAAATAAAATAAATTCTAAAAAAATTTAAAAAAATAAATAAAGATGTTATTATTCCCCTTTCAAAATTTTCATCTTTGGTTCACTTACATTCATCCCATTGCTCTTGCCACTCTCTGACATAGTTCTGAAAGTCCTTTTGGATGGTCTTTAGTTGTCAGGTAAGGGCTACCTCAGGGACTTGAATCAATTCCAAATGTTCAGTGTTTCATGGTCGCTGTGATTTGAGGAACAGTCGCAAGTTTTGCGGTAGCAGCTCTGGTGAATAAGGTGGATGTGTACACTTCGTAATGTTTTTAGGAGACTTTCTCTACTGGAGTGGCAGCAGCATTCACTGTTACTGGTAACACCTAGGAAGGACTCTTACGAGGAAAAACTTGCAAAACTGCTATAGACAGTGGCACAGTGATGGGATAAATGTATCCAAAACAAGGAGCAGTATAATGAACATATGAGCACACCATGAACTTTTATTTTTTTTGGGGGGGGGTGTGCAGGATCTTACTATGCAGCTTGGACTCATAGTGATCCTCCTGTTTTCTGCCTCCCTAGTGCTGGGATTACAGGCATGTACCACTATGCCTAGGGGTGGCTACAGTACAACATGCAGTGCCAGGGATCAAACCCTGGCACCTAAGCAAGTGCTTAGCCTTTTGAACTATCTTGCCAGCTCTTCATCATGTATTTTGAACA
>PVJA010027473.1:0-28515 GCA_004027025.1 Myocastor coypus
AAAAAAAAAAAAAAAAAAAAAAAAACCAAACAAAAAAACCCAAAAACCAAAAACAACAACAACAACAAAAGCATGGATAGAGGACACTTAAAAAGAAGTTAGAGAATTAAAGAAATAGTGCAAGGAAATTTTCAAAACTGCAAATCAAAAATGTTTTCAATTTAGAGTCCAGAAACATGAGTGAAAAAATTACCTGTACCTAGGCACATTAAGATCCACAGAGTGGAGTTCAGTCCTTCGCACTACATGCTGCACCAGCCTTGTCCCCAGGTGCCTGAGTCAGCGACTGAGTCCAAGTATGATGATGGCGTGCACCTGTAATCCCAGTACTGCAGGAGGCTGAAAACAGGAGGATCACTGAGTTTGAGCTGCATAGTGATACCCTACCCTCCACTCCCTAAAAGAAAAACAAATAAAGATCAATGGAGACCCAGATATCATAGATTATAAAAGCTTTTTGAAGAGAAAACTTGTCACAAACACAAATTAAACATCCGAATGAAATCAGATTTGTTAACATCAAGGAAACTAGAAGTCAGAAAAAAGAACAATAAAATTCTGAGTAATTAGCTGGGTGTGGTGGCACATGCCTGTTATTGCAATACTTGGGAGGCTGGGGCAGGAGCATCGCTGTGAGTTCAAGACCAGCCTGGGCTACAAAAGTGAGTTCAAGGCCAGCCTGAACTGCATAGCGAGATCCTGTCTCAGAAAGACCAAAAAAATTCTGAGAAATTATTTGCTATTTAGAATTTTATACTCAGCTAAACTTTTAAGTATAGAATAGATCGGAGGCACTTTTAAACCTACAAGGACTGAGAATTTTGCTTTCTCCAAGCTTTTTTTCTACAAAATAACCACCATAAGCACTCCATCAATATAAATAAAAAGGAGCAAGAAACAACCCAGGAGACAGGAAACTAGCAGAAGAAAATAGGAGAAGCCCAGTCCAGTGGCTGGCAAAGCAGACCCAACTGCATTGATTTTACAGGTGATTTGATATTCTTGGCCCTTTAAAAAGTCAGTTTTATAGTATTGATAATTAAGGTAAAATACTTGGAAAAATTTGAATATGACCACATAGAAAATTAAATAAGTGAAATAAGGGACAATTCTAGAGATGGAGAACTTTTAGAGCTTTCAGTGATATGCAAACGTGCTGTGGCACATGTGCCATAGATTCATAACTATCCACTCAAAGGAAGAAAAAATTTAGCTTCTTAGTGAATAGTGCTTCATTATCACCCTTATGAAAGGAAAGGAGAAATGTGATAGATTGTATAAAATCCGAACTGTAAATGATTATAATAAGAAGCTAATAGATGAAAGATAAAATAGTAAATGGTAATATAGTATTAACATATTATTTGGTTAAGAAAAGCTGAAGATGTTGGGAGTGTTTCAGATTAGTGTTTTTTTTTAGTAATTTGATTTATTATGATAAAAATGAAAAGTAATTTTGAAATTTAAAAGTTAAAAGTTTGGCTATTAGTAGAAAACTCATCCAAGAAGCTTTTGCCACCACAAGCCTCATTGTGGTGGATGCAATCAAAGTCTTAACCAGTGTGTATCTGGTTCCTTGTCACTAGGTGTCCCCTCTGTCTGTTGGCAGGTATCAGGGCTATCACCTGTCAGAGTCATCTCAAGTTTCAGATGGGGTTATAAGGCTGACTGATGTCATATATTTCATAAAAGGAAGAGAGAGGAAGGAAGTAATCTCTTTTGTAAATGGATTTAGAAAACAGTTTACCACATTGTTATTGAGACAACTCCAGGAAAATTCTGTCTGAAATGTACCAACCAGCCAAATATGGCACCAGATGACAAGTCCACTTCTTCACAATTTGCATCTTGCCTGTTATGATTCAAGAATGTGCCTCTAGGCTCACTTCAGGGTAGTTAACCAGTGGACAGACCAGATTCTGTCATTCCTGCCTCTGCTGCAAGGTGGGGTTGGATGTGGTACTGGAGATATCAGGCTGATCCAACACAGTGATCATTCTAAAAAAAAGAAAAAATAGAACAGACCAGCTTTCTTCATCCCCACCCTTCACTCAGGAATGACTTCCCTGTCCATCAGTACTGTTGGCTTGTAATCTGTTATTGTAAGCGTGGGGCCTACATCAGACTGGACTGATCCATATCAGGACTCTGTGTCTAGTTATAATTGAAGCTCCTAGAACATAGGATATTGAAGCAGCCATCCACTTCCCTGTCAGCACTGTATGAAAGAGGTGATTATAAATGGAAGAACCTCTGTGCTCCAGGTGTGCAGGGCAATAGGCCAGCCATGGCTAGGACATAGCTGTTCACAGAAACAACTACATTAAGCCCAGACTGTTCTCTTGTCCTCTAGCTGAGGAGTGGTATTTTTACAGTAGAAACTATTGAACTGAGATAGAGAAGGTTCCTTGGACTTTCAGTTAGTCATTTAACTTGCTGATAGAAGCACTTCACTTTGTAAAGAACATGTATTTTTAGCTAGCTAGTCACTTTGGAACTCTTATTGCAGAAATAATGCATGTTTGTAACAGTGTGAAACAAGACAAAAGTATGTTCAAAAAGGAATTCCTCTACTTTAATACTATCCATGGAGGAAAAAAGATGGTGATTATTGATTATGTCTTATTGTACAACTATATGATATATATGCATACAGCTATACAACCTATAATATATACATGTCTGAGCTGGGCATGGTGGTACAGGCCTATAATCCCAGCACTTGGGAGGCTGAGGCAGGAGGATCAGGGTGAGTTCGAGACCAGCCTGAACTGTATAATGAGACCCTGTCTCAAAAAAGAAAAAAAAAGTCTGCATGTTTACAGATAGCTATGAGCATATAGCTATCTGTTGACATGTTACAGATGTATTTTCATATCACAATTTGTAAGTCTCCTTCATTCCTGGGAATATTCTCTATATGGGTGCATTTTGATTTCTCTAAGCAGTCTTTATTAATGAACATTTAGATTTTCCCAGTGGTTGAGCTGCAACTCAGTTCAGATTCTAAATGCTGTATCTATGTACTTTGTGATTACTAGCAAATTATGTAAACATGTTCTTCGTCAGTTTTCTGATCTGTAAACTGGAAATGAAACTATTCTCACAGTATTCATACAGGGAAAAAAAAAGCTAAGTGAGGTAATACTGTATTTCCCCCAAACTAAGATTTAATTAGAAAATAAGCCCCAGCACAATTTTTCAGGATGCTTATGAGATAAGCCCGGCTCCCAAAATAAGCCCCAGTGAAGATTGTCAGCCATGCGTGTTCATTTAGTATAGCCAACAGACATACTGAATTAATAAATATTGACAATATACAATGAAATATAAATACATGTTGTTGACATTAGTAATTAATATAAATTATAATTAAGTATTTTTAAATAGCCAAGTGGATGCCTTTCAATGAGAAGTAAAAGCTCATCTAAACACATGAACTTGAGACTTAATCCCAAATGACCAATCACAGTACAGACACAGTGCATGGATAATATATGTACTTGATAATGAACAGATAAGGTTATATCTACTGTGGATCTACAAAATATATCATGTAACATGTATTTATTGCATTTATGTGAAATTAAAAAACATTTTGTGAATTTTGGTGCCGCAATTTCTCCGTGCTTTTGTGTGAGCCATCACATTTAGCTGTCATCATTTTGTTGCTACTCCTGTCTCATAAATCTTCATTTAACACTTTTTTTTTCATTTAACACTTGATTTAATGGAAACTTTGTGAAGCCTCGTCTGCAGAAGGTTATGATGTGGGTAAAAAATTCATGGGCTAAAATCACTAATAGCTGTGTTACCAGTCACTATGGACAAGAACTGCACATTTAAGGGGAGTTTTTTTTGCTTGACATGAGTGATTGGGGCCAATAGATCAACAGGAAATGAAGTTGCAAGGAATTCAGGCTGGAAGCCAGGGTTTGGAGTGCTGTGATAATGTTCCAGAAGATGACGTGACTATATTTGAATAAATGGAGATTTTTTTTTGGTACATGAATAAATGAATTAATGTAGATTTCTGTATATGAAAAAAGTAAGACATCCTCTAAAAATAAGCTCTATTGCACCTTTTGAAGAAAAAATTAATATAAGACCCAGTCTTATTTTCAGGGAAACAGTACATAATGAACTTAATGTATTATAATAATGATCATTTATTGAGTTCTTACTATAGGCCATTTAGGTAAACAGATACCACGCTATGTTTTAACCTAGAACATACTTTTTAATGTCTGTAAAGGCAAGTGCTCCTTCATTATCATTGTTATTAAAGTGGTATTAGTTATTAGTCATTTAATAACTAGATGAGTTTTAATTCCAGATGAGTTTGAACACATTCACGGTGGTACTGTAATTTGTATGTTTTGTTGTCTGGTGGCTCTGAGATGCTAGTGGTACGTACATGACTGTCCCATCAGATGGCTTGGGACAGTCCTGTTGGGTGTACAAGCTGCCCAACAGGACAGTCATGCATATACCACTGGTGGTTCAAGCTGGCTGTGTTAAATCAGTTGTCCATCTTCCTTAATTATGACACTTTTTTTTTGTTGTTTGCTTTTTTGAATTTAGTTTGGTTCTAAATGGTACCTTTGCTTTTGAAAGTTTCAGCAGTCTGAAAAAGTCTCTTGGATTTGAGTCACAGAAAACTAGTTGTTCTCATAATGCCCCTCCAAGGCCATGTGGCCACTTAAATTCTGAGCAGCTGCAGTATCCCTACCGATAAGAAAAATCTAGAATACTGCCTGATAATGTGTACTTGGTTTAACTGCATTTCAGGGTCTTTTGTCATCATATTATTTTTAGTGGCAGCTCAAAACAGTGTTTTGTTTTTTTTTGAAACAGTGTCTCACTGTGTAGTGCAGATTGGCCTTGAACTTGATTATGTAGCCCAGGCTGATCTTGCACTTGCTGAGATCCTCCTGCCTCAGTCTCCCCGGTGTGCCCAACAACAGTTTGTGTAAGCAAGAATAGCAGTGAACATTCAGGATGGAGTTTGAAGCTCCACTTCCTGTGTAAGGCAAGCTGCACATTCACAACCACTGAAGATTAGCCAATAAGGGAGTAAAGGGAATTGGGACAAACTGTTCTCTTAGGCCGGCATGTGCCACCAACCGTGGAGGGGACTTCCTGTTGCAGGACACAGCTGACCTTTGGAGAGTTGCTGTCTGGGTGAGGCTGCCCTTTCACAAGACAGAACACAGCTGTTGTTTAGATATCAGAGGCTGAGTTTGGCATTCAGCTTGGGATGTTAACAGTTTAGAAAACAGTCGGCCTCTAGGCTTAAGGAGAGCTAGAAGAGATGTCTGAAGAGAATCTTTGTGTTTCCAATAGGTTGTTTGGTAGCATTTCTTTGAATGAAAATTAATAGCAGTATAGCTTTAGTAAGTATTAAGAGGAATCAGAAAGGTTGAAGCAGATGTGCAGGCTATCATAGGGTAGCTATTCCTGGACCAACAACTCCCACAAATATGCTAATTCAGGTTGAGATTTCCAATACAAATATTGATTCAGTCTCAACCTTTGCAGTTAATTCTCTGATGCAAATGTGTCCTTTCAGGCTAAGTTGGTCTTTCTGTTTTATTTTTTCATGCCTGCCTAATCAGTTGTCTGCCCTTCATTTTGAACTCTTAGTACGGTGGATTTTTTTTTTTTTTCCAATGGTCAGTTCTACATTCTTTCTCTAGGTGTGAATAATGGTTAGATGAATAATTGCAACCTCTCCTCCATTTTTTTACTGTGCAATTATGGAAAACAGGGGAGAAAAATTGGAAGGCAGGACAGTTGAGATCTGGAGATCTTAGAAAAAATGTAAGTGATTCTCAGACTTAGATCATATCTAGATCAAATCACCTCAAAGTAACTGGTTTCTTAGTATTCAGAATTAAAGAAAGAACTGAAGGGAGGTTGTTGTTGATTTTTACTTCCAGCTTATATATTTTGGATTGCTGTTCAGTTGGAAACATGTGTTTTAAAATTTGTATGAAGGGCTGGCCAAATAGTTCAGTGGACTATGGCGTCTGCTTAGGTAGAGTGCAGTGGCCAGGGTTTGATACCTTGCGTCTGGGCTGGCCCCACCCCCCAAGCTTGTGTGGCAATTGAGACTGTGTGGTGGCGCATGCCTGTAATCCTAGCTCTTGGGAGGCTGAACACAGGTGGATCACTTTATGAGTCCGATCTGTGTAGTGAGACCTTGTAGACTCTGTATTAAATACATAAAATAAATAAATAAAATAAAATAAAAGTTGGATAAATTGGTGTGTGCATAGTGTTGTGTGGCTGGCCAACTATGGAGTAAGTTTTTTGTTTTGTTTAGTTTTGTTTTGTGTAAGTTTTAACTAAGAGATTTGACACATAGGGGCGGGGCTCAGTAGAATAAGTGCTTCCCTGGCAAGTGCAAGGGCTTAAATTCAATCCCTGATCCCACATAAAAAAAAGAAAGAAAGAGATTTGACACAGTTAATATATGTTTTGTCTTCATTCTTTTAAAATTTTTAGTGGTGCCAGGGATCAAACTTAAGATCTTACACTTGGCAAGCAAGTATTTATTCCACTGACCTATTTTCCTGACCCCTAACTTTCATTCTTAAGAGATATTTTTACTACGAATGGAATTTGGGTTGAAGTGGTTTTTGTTTTGTTTTGTTTTGAATACTATTTTCTGGCATCTCTGGTTTTTGAGCAAAACAGTAGTCAATGAAATCATTGTTACCTTCATGTTGTAGATCATTTTTCTCTGGCTGCTGTCAAGATTTTCTTCTCTAGTTTTTTCTTTAGTCTCTGTATGTTTATCCTGCTTGGAGTTTATTGACCTTTTCCAATCTATAAATTCAGTGAACTTCTTAGTCTGTGTGTTCTTCAGATTGTACAGTTTCTATTATTCTGTTTGTTGTTTGTTTGTTTGTTTGTTTGTTTTTTGGTTTTTTTGGTCTTGCCTTGTTTCTTTGAGACAGGGTCTCACTATGCAGTTCAGGCTGGCCTTGAGCTCAGTTTTATAGCCGAGGCTGGTCTCGAACTCATATCCATCCTCCTGACTCAGCCTCCCAAGTGCAGGGATTACAGGTGTGTGCCACCATAGTCTCAGGCTGGCATGGTGCACCCAGGTTCCGGGGCTGGTACTGCATGTGGTACCAGGGATCAAACCTGGTCCTTGTGCTTGCCAGCCAGGTGCTTAGACCCCTGAGCTATCTCCCCTGCCCTATATTTTTAAAGATGTTTGAGACAGAGTCTCACCATTAGTTTGGGAGTCTTTGAGTTCACTATCTTGCCTAGGCCATCCTCAAAATCCAGTGATCCTTTTACTTTAGCTTCTCACACTCTGGGATTATAGGTGTGTACCACCATGCCCAGTTCACCCAAGTTACCTTGAGATCATCATTATCTTTTTCTCTTGATAAAAGTGGTTGTCCTATTTACATGTTGAATAATTTTGACTATTTTGGGTGTTGTGCATGGTATATTGCAGAAATTGTAGATTCTCTTTTATTCCTTTATTTAACAAACTCTGTCCTTTGTTTTTTTTAAAAAATTTTATTTTATTTTATTTTTTTCTTGTTTCAGAACTTTTTGTTTGTTTATTTATTTATTTTTATGGCTGGCTCAGCCTGCCCTGAGGGCAGGGCTGGCGCAGCATGTGGTGCCGGGGATCGAACCGCAGTCTCTGCAGCCACCCAAGCTTTCCTAAGCAGGCACTTTAGACCACTGAGCCATTCTGCCGGGCCCCCAAACACTGTCCTTTGGATAGCTCCTCAGTTTTTACAGTGTATGTGCTGTCTCAGGTTTTGACAGTCATGTTATCATTAGCCACATTGGTTAGATTCTGCCTTGTGCATATATGATGCAGAGACATTTAGAGGTTTGGGCAGTTTTTACTCAGTATTTTTGACTCTTCTTTTTGTTCCTTCCTGGATTCTCATTTTACTTTCCAGTGGCTGTGGTTATCCTGAAAGCTGTCCACAAGGACAACATGCTTTCTCCTTGGAATTTTAGCACCCCCAGCCTAGCACTGACTCACTGTGCCAGTACATACCAGGAAATTGAGAAACACACCTAGATCTTTTCCTATCTTCCAAGTGTCAGCCCCCTCCAGAATCTATTTAATTTCTCCAGTGCATCAAGCAGTTATGTTATCTGTTTTCTTTAGAGTTTGTAGTTGTCCAGGAGAATCAATATACCTCATCTATAGTGTTAGAAAAACAGTATCAAAAGAAGTTCCCATAGAAGAGTAAGGATTATGTGGGTATATGTTATAGTTAAACCACAAATATACAATTAAGATTTGGGCACTTCATTGAATGTAAATTTAAGTCAAAAGAAACAATTGGTATTGAGCTGTAGTTAATGATAGGCATGTTAAGTTGTTTAGGGAAAGTAAAGTTGTATTTCTGATTTACTGTTGTGTGTGTATGTGTGTATGTTTGAGGCAGGGTCTCGCTATGCAGTTCAGGCTGGCCTTGAGCTCACTTTTATAGCCCAGGCTGGCCTCGAACTTGCACTGATTCTCCTGCCTCAACCTCCCAAGTGCTGGGATCATAGGGGTGCACCACCACGTCCAGCTTCTCCAATTTACTGTCCAATATATAGGCAAGATTAGGGATATTGATAGATGACAGAATAGATATTTTTATAGATTAGTGATAAAGCATATATGGTAAACTGTTAATGGTAAAGGAAGTTCTACATAGTAAAATGTTAATGGTAGTCTAGATGGCTTTAGGCATGCTTTGTTGTACATTTGAAAATTTCCATTGAACATTTATTTATTTATTTATTTAGTGGGACCAGGGTTTGAACTCAGGACCGTACACTTGCCAGGCAGGTGCTTGTGCCAAGGAGCTATCTCCCCAGCCCCTAAACATGTATGTAGAAGTGAGGAAAGGGCTAGTTTTTAATTTTGGAAATAGAGACTCACTGCAATGCAGTTGATTGAGTTTTCATTAGGATCTGCTTTTACAAAGAGACGAGAAAAATGCATTATGAACACATTTGTTATCAGTTTTTTGAGAGCCACTGTAACCAAAGAACTGTGGGATAATATGAATCAAATGCTTTTCTTGCCCTTTTGGAAATATTCAGCCTAATGAAGGATATAAATCAAATACACAAATATTGAGTGCAGAGTATAATACATCTACTTAGAGAGTTGCAGATATGCTAATGTATTTCAGGAGAGTAAGAACATATTAAGTATATTAATGAAACCAGGCTTCATGAAAGAGGTGGTGTTTTAGGGACCAACAGGATAGAGGGCTTCAGTGGAGGAGGGGTTGCCCAGGTACAGAAAGGAACCTATGTAACTGTTTGGTGTAATGTGGAATAGACCAGGTTTGTATTTAGTCAGAGGAGGTGGGAGACTTGTATCTTTAAGCAGCATTGGGAGATAAATACCTTAACATGTGGTTGTTTACCTGTTATCTTCTTTTTCTTAATTTTCAAAAATCTTTTTACTTAGTTTTTCATTTGATACAAGGTCTTGCTATGCAGTTCAGACTCATAGTTATTCTCCTATCTCAGCCTCCCCAGCACTGGGATTATGAGCCTGTGCCACCATGTCTGTTTTGACGGCCAGCACCGTGCGCCCAAGACTATGGGGCATCTTATTATATAGTACTGGGGATTGAACCCCTGTTCTTGCACTTGTCAGGCAGACATTTAAGCTATCTCCCCAGCCTTACCTGGTATCTTGAAATGCAAAAAGCCCAGAAGGTAGCCTGTTGCTCACCTGCCCACTCTTTGAGCTTGAATTCCATTACATTCCCTTGATAGGATACCTAACTTGAAGGAGCTAGGTTTGAATATCTCCAAGGACCTCCACAGCTCTTCAGTTATAGAATTCTGTGATTTGATGGCTATTTAGAAAAGTTTGCTTTTTAAATAGAGAGTATGTTTCCTCTTCTGAATATGCTTTGTTCTGTTAGCCAATGCCATCTTCCTAAAGTCTGAACTGCACTGTTATGTACTTTATGAGTTCCATTTTCAAAGCATCAGGGTTCCTAAGCTGTGGCTTTGTGGTAATGTTGCTTTTCACAGGTGCACCATTTCAAGCTGCTGTACCTTTACACTATGAGAAAATGGCCAAACTGGATGGGGATTATAGGAAAGCTTGTAGACTTTCTGTCAGAGGAAGACCCTGTAGCTTCATATCCTGTCTGAATTATAACAACATTGAATTGAACCTTATGAAATTCTGTTTTGGCAAGCTAAGTTCAAATGTTAACAATATCACATAGTCTAATTTAGGAATAATAACATTGCTGTTGCTACTCCTCTCTACTGAGTTATTTACTATATGTTCCTTGCTGTTTTGGTTACTTTCTCTTAGCTGAGGCAAAGTACCTGACACCAGCAAGTTAAAGGAAAAAAAAAATATTTTTAGCTCAAAGTTCATAGAGGTTTCCGTTCATAATTGGCTGGCACCAAGGCAAAGAAGTATGGTGAGGGAAATAGTGCATGCCATGGCAGGCAGAAAGCAGCAAGCTTTCCTTCTTTCTCTTTTTATTACTTTTAGGCTACCAGCCTATTGGTTGGTACCACCATATGAAGGGTGGGCTTTTCCTCTTCTCATCTACACCCAGCGAAAATCTGTCATCAATACCCAGAGCTATCAGTGGGCTAATTGCAGGAGGCTTTGTCACGACATCTAGATAAAAGCCATATTATGTGCTAAGAGTTTTACACAGATGCTTCCACTTCTTCCAGTTGTATTATTCATTCCTGGCTTGACCTTCATTCCTTGCTCATTTTGATAGTATTTACTGAAGATCTGCTGCGTGAACATACAACAATGAATAGGACAGAGTTCTTGCCCTCATAGGTCTTACTGTTTAGCAGGAGGGAAAATGATGAAAACCTGAACAAAATATAGTTAATTAATTATAGTATACTCAAGAAAAAAAAAAGAGCAGATAACTCAGCGGTGTATCAGGGTAGATCTAGTTTTGTGGATGATCAGAAGCCTCAGAGATGCTTCTAAGTAGCGCTCTAGTGTAGTGAAAGTAAGTAGATCCTCAGGATTTGCAGTAAGAAGATGAGTGCCATGATCTAGCAGCCAGGCAAATCTCAGTGAGTGACTGAGGAGAAAATTTTTGTGTAAGTGTGTGTATGTGAGAGGGAAGTTCAGGGGGACTTTGAGCTCACTTTGTAACCCAGGCTGGTCTTGAACTCACAACAATCCTCCTACCTCAGCCTCTTGTATGTTGGGATTACAGGAGTGTGCCACCATGCCTGCCTAAGGAAAGTAATTTGAAATGAATGTGGAAAAACAGGGTTAGAGGACCACACAGGCTCTTCTGTGTGGGGTAAGTAAGGGTTCAAATACTTTTGAGATTTCTTAGAGAGTAGGCAGTAAAATCTAGGGCTGGAACTCAGAAGAGCAGTCTAGATAGAGGTGTAAATTTGAGGCCTGCTGCATACAGATGATATTTAAACTGATGAGACTGGAGGCTGTCTTAGGAGAGTGGAAACAGTCCTGAAAACTTCCATCATTTAGAGTGCAGAACGACATGAAGCCTTCAGTAGCTAGCCAGGGACCCCTTAGGGAATCTGATCCTGTTGTTGGGGAGCCATGCTGCAGTCTGTAGTATAGACCCAGTCTCACCTATTGCATGGTTCTGGTCTAAGGAGTGACTCATATTCAGGAGCTGTGAACTCATCATCTAAACTTCGACTGCCCTGTCATCTAAGGCAAAAACAGGAACAAATACAATTATTTCTTATGGTGTTTGGTGGTGAGAGGCTATGCTTTTGGACATGATGGTGACAAGTTGAGTTTTTTTTTGGAGACAGGGTACCACTATAACTATGTAATTCTGACCTCGAACTCATTGTATAACCCATACTGGCATAGGATTTATTTATATGTAGCCCATGCTGGCATCTAAGTGATCCTTCTCTCAAGTGTTGGGTTTATAGGCATTTGCTATTATGCCTGGCTACCAAGTGGGTCTTGAGACAACTCTAAGGCCAGAAAGACTAAGAATGAGCTCAAGCCAAATGCATGAAGTTCTGAAGCAATGGCAGAGAAGAAAGTGAGGAGGTCCCAAGACTACAGATGCAGAAAGAGGAACAAGGACCCAAGGATCCAGGGACCCTTGGATCTTGAAGTTTCCTGTTCTGGGCACAGGATGCTTAGGCAGTTGCAATTATATATTGCAAACTGAGATATAAGATATAGTTATTAAAGACATGGGCTCTGGGTTTCTGATTTTTTGGATGTCTTAGTGTTGCTACTCCAAACTTTGGGTAAATTACTTACTTTCGGGGCTGGGGAGATAGTTCCATGGCATAAGTACCTGCCTGACAAGTGCAAGGTCATGAGTTCAAACCCTGGTCCTGCAAAAAAAAAAATTACTTAATTTCTTTGGGCCTCAGTTTTCTCATCTGTAAAATCAGAATAACAGCACTACATAGAAGTTTAAATAGGTGAACAAGCTTTAATCAGTAGCCAAAGAAGAGATGAAGATTTCTAGAGAGAGATGCCGAGTAGGCAGTAAAATCCTGAGCTGGATTTTAAATAGATTAAGAGCTTTAATCAGTGGTACATTGTGAGTACTCAAAAATGTTAACTGTTACTTCTTTAAGCAATCTAAGAATTGTTCTTCTGTATAGCCAGAGAAGAAATGGAGATATTTCATGGAAGTATTTTTGAGCTAGAGATGAAATAACTTGGCCTGGTCTTTTTGTATTTTTAGGCAAGGGTCTACAGGGTCTAGATCACACTCATAGTGATCCGCCTGTTTACAGCCTCCTAAGAGTTGACCAGGTCTTTTAACATCAGTAACAAGACAGCCTCCTATGAAGATGAGTTTGTGTTGCCTTCAAGTTACATTGCTGAAATACACCTCTAGAACAGCGGTTCTTCACCTGTGGGTTGCGACCCCAGTGGGGGTTGAACGACCAAAATACGGGGGTTACCTAAAGCCATTCTGAATCATAACTGTAGCAAAATTACAGTTTTGAAATAGCCACCAAAATTATTATTTGGTTTGGGGTCACTGAAACATGAGGAACTGTATTGCGGGATCACAGCATTAGAAAGGTTGAGAACCACTGCTCTAGAACCAGTGAAGTAGAACTGTGCTAGAACTAGAAAGGCTTGAATATGAAGTTGGGGTATGGTGGCTAAAAATACTGAGGTAGAGAATCTTCTAAAAAAAGAGAGAATATTATATTTCTAATCCTCATTTTGCAAAAGTTATTTGGGGGTTATTAGGAAGGGGAACAGAAGATAATAAAATTAGGTTAAAAGACTAATGTGAAAAGTGTGTCTAACCTCTGAACCAGTGCTCCATAAGGACTTTTCTTATGCTTAAAAGGTACTATGGAAATTTGGTAGCATATAGAAAGGTGTAAAGTGAAATAGTCACCCATAATACAACTTAAAGATCTTAGCTGTTCTTAGCTTCTTAAAATTTTTCTTTTATCTACTCATGAATAAGCACTTATAAGGGGCTCCTGATAAATAGGCCACATATAAAGCTTACTATAACAGCTAAATAATTTTAAAGATTATTTAACTGTTGTGGTGCTGGGAACCTAGGACATTATATGTATGGGGCAATTATTCTACCATCTAGCTAAGCTCTTAGCTCCTGTACCAGCTATTTTGTGCATACTATCAGTTTCCTTATATTATGAAAAATGTTTTGAGAACATTATATTTAATTAATACAGAATATTCTTTCCATTCTGAAGATAGACTATTACACATTTACATTGTCCTCAGTGTTTTCCAATTACAAAAGTAGCACTATCTTTGTTTTAGGAGAGATACTTCTACTTCTGGGAAGGAGAAATTGTTTGCCAGGATTCCACCCACCTTTAATTCTCCTCACCCTCCTTAGAGGCTCAGATGTTCCAAAGGGATCTGGGTCTAGGTTGAGGGGACACACTGACTGAGAATAGGAATTAATCTCTGAGGACAACTCCTGTAGAAACATAGTTAAACCAGAGGATCTAGCTAGTCCCTTCTTATTCTTTTAGAGAAATAGATCTCTTCTGAGTCTCTAGTTACCTGTGGTCTAATGTGCTACAACAGAGGATCTTTAAATGGCTTGGACCCTACTTGGCCTAATTATTACTATTAGTAATAGTACTAATAGCAGCCAATACTTACTGAGTGTAGGTTATACTGTGCTTTAATACAGTGTCTTATTAAGTTTTTATCCTAAATGCAAGGAGTGGTGTACCCAACGGAAATAAGCAAAGTTGGCTCTAGTGTTTTATAATTCTGGATTAGAGTTGTAGCTGTACCACTTATAAGCAATTCCATCATATAGACACATGTATTACTAGGGATACATTTAGCTACAGAAGTTAGTAAACCCAACCAGGAGTAGCATATTAGTCCATTCTGTTACTGTAATGAATACTGAAAGCAGGCTATCTTTATAAAGTAAAAAAAAAAAACTGTATTTAGCTAATGGTTTTGGAGACTGAGAGTGCAAGATCCCTCAGCCCTATTGGTTCAGCCTCCCATGATGGTCTAATGATAGATGACATCATGATGGGAATGCATATATAAGCAAGAGATCACAACGCCAAATAAACCAGGAAGACTAGTGTCCTCCAGTCCTTTTGGAAGACATACCGCCAGTGACCTAAAGACCTCCCAGTAAGCATCTCCTGAAGGTCCCACTACCTCTCACTTCGGGAAATCTCTAACTCATGAGCTCTTGGGACACAAACTGTATGTAAACCCTGGTAAATGGCTTATACAAGTAGTTAGCTAACTTTCTGACATGAGGATTCTGGAGTGAGCAAGTCCAGTGTTTACATGGTGGTATCAGGTACCTGATCTTTTATCTTCCTCCCTGTTCTGTCATTGACATGTGAGTTTCATCTTTTTAAGTCCAAGGTGACCACTGCATCCTAAGGCCCTTTCCTTAAAAGTTCCTGGAAGGAAGTAAAGAAGAACAGTTCCTTTATCAGGAATGCAAAAGCTTTTTTCAGAACTCACGTTGGGTAGACTGTGTCACATAATTAGCTAGCCATAAGACAGGAAGACATTTTAGATGGGTACGTTACCATCACTAAAGAAATTAGAACCAGGCCGATCCCTGTAATCCCAGCACTAGGTAAGAGGACTATTGTGAGTTCCAGATCAGACTAGGTTACAAAGTGAGCTTAAGGCCAGCCTAAATTGTATAGAGACCCTGTCCCCACAAGACGAGATGTGTGTGTGTGTGTGTGTGTGTGTGTGTGTGTGTGTGAAAGAGAGAGAGAGAGACAGAGAGAGAGAGAGAGAGAGAGAGAAATATTAGAGTTCTGTTAGGAAGTGAGAAGTTGAAATGTTTAATAGGTAAGCAAATAGCCACCAATGTCTGTATCTATAAGTCATTTAATATTTTTTCAAATTTGTTTGTTTGTTTGTTTGTTTATTTATTTGTTTGTTTAGAGGTGGATTGAAATCAGGTCCTTGCACTTGCCAGGCAAGCGTTTATTCTACTGAGCTATCTCCCCAGCCCCCATTTCATATTTTTGAAGATCAATTTTTTCCAGTAATAATAGCTCTAGTCAGGCTCTTTCAACTTAACAGAGGTATACCTTATTTGCCTCAGGGAACAGGGGCTTCTTGTGGAAATCTCCAGGGACATAGGAAAACTTGGAATTCATGTGTCATAGGTCTGTGTATCCCCAGCAGAGCAGAGCCATTTACACCTTAGTTTTCAGGATGCCAGGAGCTCTGGGGACATACTAACTTGCCCTTATTTTAGAATTGGGCATCCATAGCTCTGTATCTTTAGGATTCTTCTAGTCGTCTTTGCCCATTAATTCTTCTTACTTTTACTCCTGTCTGTTATCTCACCTTTTTTTTCTTTTTTCTTTTTTGGTTCCAGGGAAAACTATTATCTTTGCTGTCAGTGCTGTATCTCACATGCAAATTCTCTTCCTCAAAGACAGTCTCTGTATCAGTCATTAACCATCTCACTCAGGAACAGTGCAGTCTTATACCAGGCTGCCCCATAGCCCCAGAACACACTGATTGCTTTCTTCCATAGAGGCCTGTGGCTGTGATGAGTGCTCACATCCTCCCCTCTGCCCTACCATAGAATGTCTAATACACAGCGTTGCACAATTCAAGTGGGTGTACTGTTCACCTTGAAATCTGTGTGGTTTGTGCTCCAGGAAGAATCATCCCTCTGAAGTTGGGTTCCTTGGTGTGCCTCAAGTGTTTGAAAGTGAGAGTGGTGTTAAAGGCACAAGGCAATTGACTGGTTTACCAACGCCAGGGTACAGTGGAGAGTGTGGCTTCTATACAAAGATGGAGGAGAGGACTTGGGAAAGGGGAGCTAGAAACCCACTTCTAAGGCAGACAGGACCTTGTCATTAGAAAAGGAAGCTGCTGTTAGAGTGTCCTTGTTCTCAAGCTACCAAGAGCTAGGGAGTCACTTGTGAGAACAAATGAGAAAATGTGTGTATACATACTTTGAACTCGACTCACTTAAGTCTTTTTGTTGTTATCATAGCTGCTGCTAATGCTGCTGCTGCTGCTGCTGCTACAAAACAGCTTTGAACCCTGAGGTGTAAGGCTAACTTTAGAGGCTAGGGCAAGGGTAATGGGAAATTTTTTGACAAAACAGGATCTGAGAACTTGTATTCAGTGACCTGGGAAAAAGTCATTAGGAAAACTGGTGCATATGGCTTGTCTTTTCTTTCACATGGCTCATTTTGTCTCTTTATGTTATTTATGTAATTTTTGACTTAGGTTCACATGGTAGAGAGGCAGGTGAGGTTGTCATTATCATGAGAATTATTGCAGGACTGTCCCAAGTACTCATAATAAGCAAAAGATGTGTTGCGCCTGACACGTAGCACCAGATTCCTCTCAGTTTGGGTTTTGAAGTGGCTACGTAGTCCGAGTAAGAGGCTCAGAGCCTTTCAGATGAAAGCCCAGAAATCTTGTTCACCTTGCACTTGTACTTCTTCTCAGGGAAACTACAGTAGCTCAGGATATTGCCACTGCTGGGTCCATGTTTTTTACCAGTTCTATGTACAAGTGCTTCCGACTGATGCCAGTCTGTAAGCCAGCCTTCACTGCCACTGCCACTGTCACTGCCACTCCCCCTAGGTTATTGGTTGACTGAAGCAGCCTATGCAAGGACTATAACAGTTTAAGCAGAAAATAACCAAGGGCACTGCCTTCCTTACAGGATCCCTGTCCCATATGTTGTGGCTTCAGGACTTGTCCTTTAGCTATCCAGGGCTGGAGGGCTGGTTGGCATATCTCCTTACCCACAAATGCATAGCTATATGGGCTGACTGACTTCAGACTGCCAGTAGAATAGGCCTTTGCTGAAACTTTGAATTTGATTTTGTGACATTTGCAATTTAAGTAGAGAAGAAAGCTAGATTCTTGAGAAGAGCTAAACTGATTGTGGGTTACCTGTTTTTGGCTGTTTAGCACTAGTTCCTTAGGAGCTGTCTGTACTTTGTCCCTTTTCTGGCACCTAGAGACAATAACGAACTCCATCAGGCTTCAGAGGAAATGACCCTCCCTGTGCATCTGGAATCCTAGGATACTAATTTCACCCAGGCTTCACACTGTGAAGAGTTTTGTAGGGAGAAAAAAGAAGAAAAAAAAAAGGCTCATTGACAGGTGATGACTTACAGAGGTGGGGGACCTATGTGAGGTATGACAGGGCCTCTTCTCACTCCTCTAGAATCCCCCACTCTAGATTCTGAAGAATTAGCACCCTTGGGTAGTGATCCTTGAGACTAGACTCTGGGACTAGTAACAGCTCACCCTTGTGTATTGCTCAGAATGTGACTCTTACACCTTGTATTTAATTGTCTTCCCAAAACTTCATGCATTCGTAGGTGAGGCTTGTTAGAGCTGGCTGGATCTAGGGCACGTGTTACTGGAAATAAGAGTGTATGGTGTTAAATTAGCCCACCGATTGGTTTAGCATAGTTCTTATTGGATAATGGGAAAAGCCTACCCTGTGTAAAGGTGGCACATCCGAAAGATTTGTAGCCTGAGTAAGATAAAAGGGAAAGGGTGTGATGTTATCATCTGGCCATTGTCTCCTACCAGCCCTACAATAAACTATTACTGCACTGCCGTGATCCTGATATGCTGCCCTGTTTTAGATTCGGCTGACTATGAACAGAAACTTGTATAAATTGTGAGGCAAAATAAATTTCTTTAAAAAAAAAATTCATTTTATTCATTTATTTGGTATAGGGTCTCACTATACAGCTCAGACTCATAGTGATCCTCCTGTCTCAGCCTCCCTAGCACTGGGATTACAGGTGTGTACCACCTTGCTGGGTTTCAGTGCTCGGGGATCTGGGGCTGACGTGCATATGGTACTGGGGACTGAACCCAGGTCCTTGTGCTTGCCAGGCAGACACTTAAGCTGCTGAGCTATCTATGGCCCTCCTTTTTTAGCTTGTGTATATTTGGTAATTTGACTCAGCAATGAGAAAAATAACTTAAGACAGTGGTCATAAGGCCCTTCCTTACCATGTGTTCAAGACACATGTCCCTGCTGCGTCATGCAGACCTGTCTAAAAAAATGTAGTCTGAAGAGGTAATTTTTTTTGTCCATCATTGCATTTGAGCTGCAAGTTATAGCAGCCTTCTGACTAGGCTTCCTGCTCTGCCTCTCCTGCTCATCCTGTATATCTCAGTGTACCTTGCTTTAATATGATGCAATCTAATTACTCCTTTGTTCAGAAGCTTTCAGTGCCTCTTGATGGCCTAAAAGAAACAGAAGAAAATGGGAGAAACCTCTTTTGTGATTTAGCTTCCACCTGCTTTGCTAAATCTCATTACTTATTCTGCCCACAGCTCCATACACAGGAACTGAGGAAACATTTAGAGATGGTATGAATGAATATAAAAATTAGGGAGCTGAACATGAGTTCTCTGATTTTTATAGTTATAGAGCTGTGCTGCTATTATCTGTATGAGATTAATCATCAATATTTTGTTAACAGTTTTTCTTGATACAAAATTGCTACCCAAAAAATTGGGAGACTTGCCTTACTTCAGAAAGGAGTAAAGGCTGGTAGACAGTACTGTGTAAGGGAAATTGAGACTCAAACATGGTTTGATCTTTCATTTGAATTTGTAGTTCAGATATGCCTACAGAATATATCTCAATGATTCATTCTTTTTTAGCCAGGAGTTCTTTAGTCAAATCTAAAAAGGCTTGAAAGAACATGTGATTTCTAAAATATCCTGGAGTATTTTTCCAGGCCTGGGCAAGTTGTGGGTCATTCCACAGCTATTTTTGTAAGTACTGAGGCTAGGAGAACAATGTTGGTTCACTGAAGACCAAGGCTTTGTTGTCTGAGCTGGACAACTGGGTTTTTGGAGTGCTCCCTTCTTTCTTCCTCTTGTAGCTGGGCATCTCTATAGAGCCCTAACTGTGTTTCCCAGGTCTATTCCTGTCATAAGGCATTTCATTCTGTGCTGTACTCCCTTTAAATTGTGTGAGCCTTGACTTCCAGGTCAAAGCCATAGCACATAGATGCAAGCTGTGTTTACAGGGTAGGTCAGTCAGTGTAAACTGTACCATGGAAGAGGTAGCTTTGAAATATATCATCCATAAAATTATAGCTGTTGTGAAGTTCTGTTACTTTTCAAGGCTTGAGTAATACTCATAGGAAAAAGTATCCTTTATTCAAATGGAAAGGAGTGTCAGCTGGCAACCAGGGATTGGGTTACCAGCTCAATCCATTGATTTTTCTCGGCCAGACCTACCAGTACCTTTCAAGTCAGGATGTTGTGTTAATTGGTTCTTGTCCTGGATGGCTCTTGTCCTTTCAGCCTTCCCAGTCCTTTTACCCTTCCCTGTCCCCTGACAACTGACCTGTAGGAATGTATGAATGGGCTCCCTTACTTCCTGGCTTCCGGTTGCCAGTAGGGAAAACTTAGCATTCTGAGGACGTATTGATTTTCCTGGCCCCACCCTATGGCATCACCACAGATCTGGGATCCTGGCAGGCAGCCCTACTGCAGGGTGCTCGGTTTTCAGGTCCACTAGCCTCTCTTCCCTCATTCTCTCAGCCCTAGGAGTGTAAGCATCCCACTGTTACTAGTCCCAGAGCACTGCATTCAGGTCCCCTCTATAAGTGGTCCCCTTATTAAGTGCTCCTCAAATTACTCATTTTGAGAATGCTGTCTGTTCCCTGCCAGAATACTGGTGGATAATGTTCCTAATTCAAGCTCTGTAAAGAGATGACTTTACACCGGAGAAGAGATATCCCTCTGGGACTCCCATTTTTCACTAGTACCTCCCTGATGGTTCATTAGGATCTTAAGAGAGAAAGCATAGTTGAAATACTATCTGTAGAGCCAGAATTCCTAGAATAGGTATTAGCAGTGTATCCTGGTAGGCAGACTGTTAGAGCCTGATGTTCGAAGACTATGCCACCCACTATGCTGTGTGGGGGGGAAGCCTTGGAAATACTATTACCCTTTTTTGCCCTTGTGACTTAGGGCAAGTTGCTTTACCCTTGTGCCTTATCATCTTCCCTCCTAACCTCAAACTGGTACTAACCATCTTGGTCTATGAGGTACAGGTAAGTGGACCTGCTTTGTCAGGTGAAAAATGAAGACTTGTAGACATATGCATCACTTGCTGTGGTGGAAGTTATCCATATGGGCCAAGTGGGGCAATATTAACCCTGGCCCTCTCCTGTCTCAACCTCTCAAGTGCTGGGACTACAGGTATGCGCCACCATAGCCCAGCCCTGTTTCTACTAAAACCCTGCCTCCTTTCCTATTTTCTGGTGTGTATGTTGCTGAGACATTTGTGACTCCTGTAGTGTCAATTTCAGGATCAAAGCATGATCTTAGAGATACCAAATTGTAAAACAGTGCAAGCAGACCATCTTCTGACATGTTTGGAACTTGGATCCTGACTTCAAGTGCCATAGGTGACCATTTATGGATCTTTTAAAATAGGTCTGAAAGACACACACACCTAAATATGGCGTGGATTCTTTTGTATGAGAAGCCCAAAATATAAAGAACAAGTTAAAATAATAGGAAAAGGGGATATATATATCTTTTGAAAAAGGGAAGAAATAGAGGGAAAGGGAAAGAGAAGAGGGGATAGGATGACAAAAAAGTGTTCTATGTACAGCTACTAACTCCCCATGAGAAAGGTAATCATTATGCACTACAAATGTACTAATTCTAATGAACAGCTCAATGTAGGTCTAAAGAAAACTAAAGAAAATTAGGGATATTTCTATGCACCCTTAATTATTAGAATTAACATGGAAACTTTTGATATAATGACACATTCTTGAAAACGGTATGTCTCATGCAGTTTTCTTTTATAAATGAGATTTAAAGAATGTTAGTTTTACACTCTTGACATTGTTGATACTATATTAGGCTATATATAAACAGTATATATGTGTTTCATGTGTAGGGAAGTAGAAGTTTAAGTAAAAACAGTGGGGTAAGAGAAATCAAAGCATTTAATCCTTTGAGGGACTCATGCCATAGTATATTTATTAGAAGGGCACTAGGAACTATACATATAATGATGTGGATGAATCTCAAAAACAACAGTGCTTAGGATGAGGCCCTGGAGGTTGGTCTCCTAGCTGCTCTCTGACATGTTCCTGGCTTTCATACTCTACCTAGATGAGAGGCAAGGCTGTAGTTGATCAAGAAATGATCAGCAGGTGAGAGAAGAATGACCAGCTCACCTGCTGCATCATGGAGTATCAGAACACAAACTATATGAACCAGTGCATTCAGGATCAGCAGGTATTACATAGATGTCTCATTTACTTAGCTACCATAGCAGATGTCAGCCCAACCACTACTTCAGAAGCAGTGGAGTGATTTGCTACTTGGCTGTTGTGAGGAGTGAGTGAATATTCTCTAGCTTCTATGAAATGGAAACAGGATCTTTATCGTCTCAACTGCTTAAAACATGAATGAAACCTCCTTGCTATGCTGCTTTTTCAAGTGGGAAAATGTGAAGGAACCTACTAACTTCTCTTCTCTCATTGCTGGGACACACCCCACACCCAGAATGAGGGAAGGAAAGATTTATTTAGCTCACAATTACTATAGGTTTCAGTCCATACTCGGCTGGCTCCAAGGCAGAATTGCGCATGGCACCGAACTTTCATGGTGGCAGCAAAGAGCAGAGGGCAAATGGGAGGAGTAGCAGCAACAATGGCTGCAGAGAACAAGTCAGTCTCCCTTATGTTGCATTCATGGCATCTATCCCTGGCTGGGTGTAACACTCGAATCATAATCCCAGCAGCGCTCACAACCATAATCTCAGTGGATTCTGAATCCAAAGTCTAGAAGTCCACCCCACGAATGCGTGAGGCTTTAGGGGGAGAACCAGACATAAACCATAACATAACTTTACTGTATTTTCAACGTAAATGTTTATTTTAATAATAAATCAGATAGGGAAGAGCAACACTTAGTGGATGAGTAAGAATAAGATACAAAACAATACTTCTATGAGTTCAAAATATTGTGCTCATATACATACAGTGTATACAGTATTTTGTGAGCTCTGATAAAAACATAAAGATACACACTTTCAGCACCTTATAAGGTTTACATGGGGCTGAGGGGTATGGAAGTTGGCTATAAGGATAAAAAGCAGTTAACGCATAAATACATGGGGCTTTTACCTCAGTAGTGACAGTGATGTGCCAGGAATGTGATAAATACAATCCTCGGTTCTTGACATACTAAACAAATAGGAAGTCCTCAGGTGTTTTTAAAAAAGTCAGAAACTTCCTGCTGTTCAGTTTGGCTGGTTTTCCCTATAGCCCTTGTGTAGCAGCTAAACCCCAAGTGGTTAATGCAATAGAAGCACCCTTTGTAAGGTCAGAACACAAACACAGCATAAATGTTGCCTAGAAGCCACGTGAAAGACGGGATGCTGTGGGCTGCCCTTCTGGCTTGCTTCTGGAAGCTGACCACCTGGGAACGTCCACCAAGTGGGCCAGTGTCTCTCTCAGTAGGATAGGGTATTCCAAATGTGGTTCTTTTCCAGTAGAAAGTAGAAACTATGGCAGATGCATGTAAACTTACAAGAAGAAGCTACATAAAGTATTTTGAACCATATACCTACTTCAGCCTCTTTTTCTCTTTTCTAGTTTTTTTTTTTTTTTTCTGTTCTTTTGTGGGTAAAAGTGATACCATCTGTCTTCATACCCACAGTTTACATAAACTCTATTTCTGCATCTTTATCCCCAGTTATTCTTCCCCAATGTTTCAGTACACCGTATTTTTTTTCAGTTTTTCACTCATTGTCATTTTTGATGGCTGAATAATATTTTATATACTGCATTTTCCCACATTTATTAACAATTTCTCCTTTGTATGATGTTTTAGTTAGTTTTTCATTGCTGGGAGGAAATGCCCAATACAAGCTAAATGGAGGAAGGTTTATTTTAGTTCACAATTTATAGAGGTTTCAGAATATAGTTGGCTAGTTCCAATGCAAGGATACATGGCTGAAGAATACAGTTCATGGCATGGCAGACAGAAAGCAGCAAGACTTCCTTCTTTCTTTCTTTCTTTCTTTCTTGCTTGCTTGCTTGCTTGCTTGCTTTTTTTTTTTTTTTCTATCCAGGCTACAAGCCTGTTTGTTGATGCTGTTTACGCCCAGGGTAGATCTTCCCTTTTCATTAAGTCTACATCCATAACTATGCTAAACCAGTGAACTAATCTGTTGTCACACAGGCATGACCCAGTGTTACACACCCATGAACCATGATCCAAAAATCCACACCAATGAGCAGAGGAGTCTTTGGAGGGAAATCTATATGTAAATCATAACATTCCACCCTTACCCCTAAGACTTACGCATGTCCTTTTATACAGAATGCATTTAAGTCATCTCTTAAGCATTGCCAAAGTCCCAACAGTTCCAGAATTGCTGAAAACTCCAAGTCCAAATTGTCTTCTGAGATTTAAGGCAAACTCCTAGCAAGATCTTGTAAAATTTTTTTTAAAAAGTTAAACACTTTGAATGTACAAGGGCACAAAATAAATATTCCTGTCTTAAAAGATACAAATAAGGGAGAAAAAAAGAACAGGGCCAAAGGAAGACCAAAACCCAGCAGGGAAAACATTAAATCCTATAGCTCCATGCCAGCACCCAGGGTAGTCTGTGAACACCAAAGGGTTTAGGTGGCCCTGACCCTGTGGAACTGCCAGTGCTTGTAGTTCTTATGGCCTGACTCCCAGGTTGGCTTTGTCTTCTCCTTGCTACTTTTCTCACATGATCTATGCTCCTGACTTCTGCAATGTTTCTTCTTGGGTGGGTCTCTGCTGCAGTTTGAGTTTCATGCTCACAGTGTCACACACAACCTTTTAGGCATGGTGTCTGGCCTGTCAGGCTTTACGAAATCTGAATGGAAGCTTTCCTGACCCTGTAACTCTCTATCCTTCATGTGCCTAAAACTAGGACCATGTGGATGACTCCAAAGTCTGCTGCCAGCTGGAACAGTAGCCAGAGTTTCTTATTTCTTGGCTATCGTGGTTGAGTGCCTGAATTGCTGAGATGTGTGAGCCCAATTCCCAAGGAACAAATTCCTAGGCCACTGCCATTGAGGAGCTTGATGTTGCCCTGGGTCTCTGTTTTCAAAGCAAAATAATTTTGGAATTTTGAAGCTGCAAAATTGAGATATTCTCAGGCCATCTTATCTTTTGTTCATTCATTTGTTCATTCGTTCATCCTTTCATTCATTCATTGTGGTTGGTTCAGCCCTCCCTGGGGACAGAGCTGGTGGGCATGTGCTGCCAGGTATTGATCGAACTGCAAGGTCCCTAAACTTGCCTACATTTACCTAAGCAGGCACTTTAGACTGCTGAGTTATCTCACTGACCCCTATAGTCCATTTCTGAAGTAATTGGTCTTCTAATGCCAGTCTTTTCAGCAACCCAGTTTTCCTTTGCTCCATCTTTGAAGGCTACACAGTTCTACCAAAGTTTCCTTTCTGGTTAAATTCGAAATTTTAAAATCATATTGCTGGCCCCTTGCTCTTGATTCAGAAGGTATAGCTGGCTAAAATTCTCTTTAACAGTAGCCTTGCGAAAACTTCAACTTTAGACTGCCTTGAAATTTCTTCTATCAAATTAGTTGATCCACTGCTCTTAATCTTAGTCTCCTGCAAAGCCTTTGGACATAAGCAAGATACAGACTTTCTGCCAGAGCATAACACATATGGCCTGGAGCCCAACTGCCAATGTAGTCTATTATGGTTTGTGTTTGAATGTCCCCCAAAAGCCTTATATACTCATGGGGGTGTCCTTTTTGGAGGTGACTGAATATAGAGTTGATTGGTTCATAGTCTAGTGCTTGCCTTGAAGATATGAGGTCGACATTTGCTCTAGGTTGGGTAGCGTGTATACAATATAAGAAAAGAGGCTTGCTCTCTGCTTTTGTTCTTACTGCTTTTTCTGTCTTCCACTGCTATGAGTAGTTGTCTCTATGACATGCTATCCTGACTTGGAGCCATCTGACAATGGATTGAAACCTTTACAGTCTGACCTAAATAAACCTCTCCTCCCTTAACTTGTGGTTTTTGAATATTTTGTCTCAGCAGTGAGAGAAATCTACCTAACAGTCCTTCCCAATTGAAACCTATTGAGGCTGATCTTTTCTGGCAGTGTTACTGTCACCATGTCTGTCTTCTGCTCTCTCACCAGAATCTCTCATTAAGCTTAGTTTAAAGTAATCCAGGACCATCTTCAAACCTTTCCACAAGTTAGCTCCAAGGCTTATGAACTATGTGGCCAGGTAGTATCACAGAAGTGAGCTGGGACAAAATATCTAACACTTACAAGTTAAAAGAAAAAAGGTTTATTTTAGCTCACAGTTTGCAGAAGTTTCAGTCCACAGTTGACTGGCAAGGAGGCATGGCAGAGGAGAAAAGTACATGCCATGGTAGGCTGGAAACAGTAAACCTTTCTTTTTTTTTTCTTTTTTTCTTTTTTTTTTTTTGTCTTTTTGAGACAGGGTCTCGCTATGCAGTTCAGGCTGGCCTTGAGCCCACTTTTATAGCCCAGGCTGGTCTCGAACTCACACTGATCCTCCTGCCTCAGCCTCCCAAGTGCTGGGATTACAGGCGTGCGCCACCACGCCTGGCTGCAAACCTTTCTTTGCCTTTTTATATTATCCAGGCTACAAGCCTATCTGTTGGTATAATCTACACCTAGAACTATGCCTAACTAATCAGAGGAATAATCTAGTATCACACATTCATGATCCAGTCTCTCCCAAAAGCGTCACCTATGAGGAGTACGCAAGTCTTTGGAAAGACTTCTAGATAGAAGCCATACTGTGACATTTATGCTGGTTTCTCTTTATGCCACTTGTAGGCAAGGCAGAGACAAGCATACCCATGCTGTATCTAGTTCTTTATATTTTTATTTTTTTTAAAACTTTATTTATATTATGGCTAGCTCAGCCTGCCATGGTGGAGCTGGCACAGAATGTGGTGCCAGGAGGGATCAAACCATGGTCCCCATAGTTGCCTAAGCTTGCCTAAGCAGTTGCTTTAGACTGCTGCATCTCTTTATATTTTAAATTAATCCCTCAAGCTACTAAAGAAATGGAATTACTGGGTAAAGGAGCATGTGTGACTCTTGCTGTAAGTTACTACCTTGCTTTACAAAAGAACAATAGCAGTTTATACTTCGACAGGCCCTGTGCTCTGGTACCAGTGATGTACAGTGGTATTTGATTGATGAACACTTTTGTTTGTGAATGCTTTGGTTTACAAACCAAAATATTTCAAAAAATTTTGTTTTTGTTGGTAAACTCTTCGTTAGGTGACAGACACAACCACAGTCATTTTTTCTACACATACAAAAATGTGGCTATCTTTTCTAAAATTATACAACAAATTATGATTGTAAAAGAAGGCACCACTTTGTTTTCTAAATTCTTAATTATTATAAGAGCTAGCATATGTTGATAGTATTTTGCATTTCTTTGAGGTTTCTCTTCACTTTTTAAAAGTTATTTTAATGTATACAAAAGAAATAAAAATTATAATTATTTATGGGGCACCATGATATGTTTCAATACATGTATACATTGTATGTTGTTTATTTATTTATTTTTTTTTTTAAGAATTTTTTTTTTCTTGTTTCAGAACCATTGTTTGTTTATTCACTCATTTTTATGGCCAACTCAGCCCGCCCTGAGGGCAGAGCTGGCGCAGCATGTGGTGCCGGGGATCGAACCGCGGTCCCTGAAGCCGTCCGAGCTTCCCCAAGCAGGCGCTTTAGACCACTGAGCCATCCCGCCGGGCCCCTGTATGTTGTTTAAATCAGGTTAAGCATATTTATTTCTTTGAACCATATCATTTCATGGTGAAAGCTTTCAAAATCCTTTAGCTAGCTTTTGAATTTGAAAATACATTACTGTTCTTATCATCCTATGTAATGATACATCATATTTCTTGTATCTAGCACATTATAACATGAGGCCATCTTCTTTATATGCAATATATGAGATTATTTTTGCATCTCTTTGGTTAGTGGTGAAGTTCAGTTTTTTCTGGGGTTGTTAGAGATTACTATTTCTGCTTATATCAAAATTTGTTCCCCAAACTGTTAGAAGTGCTGGTCATATATATTTGCCATTCCAGTATTCATGTTATATTTTATTCTTAGTAATTCTTTACTATCATGAAAACTTTTTCTTAGTTGAATTGTTTTGAAATATTTTGAATTAACATTCAATTAATTTTCTGAATATTGTTTAATCTCAAATTTTGTTTTAAGATTTATACTGTGTCTTTGACTTACAATCTACTTATAAGACATGATATATTTTCTCCTAGTATTAGAAACTTCAAACAGTATATTTCCATTTTCCATTGACTTTATATTACTTCTTCCTTGTGTTTTATACACAAATAGGTTTTTTCTCTTTCAATCCTTTGAATTATTCTAGTTTCTTACACATTTCCCCCCCACACTCACCCCAGGACCAGGGATTGAACTCAGGCCCTTGCACTTGCTAGGCAAGCACTTACTTATTCTTCTGAGCTATTTCCCTGGCTCCCACACTTTTTTTTTCTAATGTGGAATAAGATGATACTTAATTTTGTTTTTCCAAAGCATATATATATATATATATATATATATATATATATATATACTTTATTGATTTTTTTTTTTTACAATTATCTTTTTTTTTTTTTTTTTTTTTTTTTTTTTTTTTTTTTTTTTTTTTTTTTTTTTTTTTTTTTTTTTTTTTTTTTTTTTTTTTTTTTTTTTTTTTTTTTTTTTTTTTTTTTTTTTTTTTTTTTTTAATGGCTAGCTCAGCCTGCCCTGGGGGTAGGGCTGTCGCAGCATGTGGTGCCAGGGATCAAATCGCAGTCTCTGTGGTTGCCTAAGCTTGCCTAAGCAGGCACTTTAGACCACTGAGCCATCTTGCCGGCCCTAGAATTAGTTTTGGACAATTTCATTTTTGTGTATCTTGGTATGATTTTATTCAAATTTCTTCTGCAAAAGATTTCCTTTTTTTTTTTTTTTTT
>PVJA010027474.1:0-28559 GCA_004027025.1 Myocastor coypus
TCTTTGCAATTCTGGGTCTTTTTTGGTTCCAAATAAATTTTTGGAATGACTTTTCCAGCTCTGTGAGGTATGTCGATGGTATTTGGATAGGAATTGCATTAAATCTGTACAACAATTTAGGGAGTATGGCCATCTTCACAATGTTGGTTCTTCCTATCCAGGAGCAGGGAATATCTTTCCATTTTCTGAGATCTTCTAACATCTCTTTTTTCAGAGTATTATAGTTTTAATTGAAAAGGTCTTCTACTTCCCTATTTAGGTTAATGCCTAAGTATTTCATTTTTTTTTCAGTGCTATCATAAAAGGTACTGTTTGTCTAATTTCTCTCTCAGTGTGTTTGTTATCTATGTAGAGGAATGCTATTGATTTTTATGTGTTGACTTTGTAACGTGCTATGCTATGGAATTTGTGTATTAGTTTTAGTAGCTTCTTGGAGTTTTTGAGGTCTTCCAAGTAGATTATTATGTCATCTGCAAATAGTGATAGTTTTATTTCTTCTTTACCTAGTTTTTAAAAATTTAACAATGGTTATGTTACATATTTTCATCATTGGGTCAGTTTAGATTTTTTTTTTTGACTGTCAGACGGAATATTTTATTTTAACAGACATCCTTCTTTAAAAAAAAGGAGGGGGGGAGAGTTCAACATTTCATCAAACCCAATAGGGGAGAAACTCCCATCCAAGAACTCAAAGCCCCTTTGGAGCCAGCGCTCAAGTCTTTGCCAGCTCCATGACACAAAAGAGCTGACTTTTCTTAACTTGTTAAGAAAAATCTATCAAATATGTTCATTCTCGCAGAGGCGAGGGCTGGGTCCTCAGGGAAAGAGATCCTGGGCTTAGAGCAGTGAGGGTCCCAGCAGTGAAGCTAGGGACCAGGCCGACTGGGCTGGAGGAGATCCTGGGAGTAGTCAGTTCCAGAGCCCTAGAGTCCATATTTGGCTTGGGCCTGATGGCGGCTGAGCTTGTTCTCTGACCAGGTATTCTTCAGTTCCAGTTCCCGCTCGTTAGCCTGATGAATCAGATATGTGATCTGGTATTTCCGCAGCTGCTGGCTTGTTGGCTGATCACCTTCCTTTTTGCTGAATGACTTCATGGTCTTCTCTTCTGTCAATGACTTGGTCATCCACTGCTGAGTCCCACTGAGCTGGTCATCACCTTTGATCTCCACAAAGTTGATCTCCTCCCTCCCTCCGTTCCTCTTACCTTGTAGCTGCTTAAATGCTTCATCATGGATGAAGGAGGCATATGGGGCAATTTTCTGGGAGGGGACCAGAGCTGGGTCCTGTGCAGGATAGCAGCCACCACTGTAATAATCCTGATAATAAGCACCAGCGGCATTGGCATCGCCATATGCAGAAAACTGATTGTAGCTGTAGTCATCCCCAGGCTTAGCCATCCAAGGGGCCCCACTTGAGCCTGCTGCCATCTTAAACTCAAGGGGGGCATTGGCTGCATCGTCCTGGAATGCCAGCTCTGGCTCTGTGCCTGGAGGAAGCTCTTTGGGGACAGTAGGGACAGGGTAAAGGTATGACTCAATTCCAGGTGCCTCAGCCTTCTCAGGGAAGGAGAAAAAGTTCTCGGGGGCTACTTCCTCATCACTGTCATCCTCCTCCTGTGTGATCTGCTTTGTCACCTGCAGTGCAGCACTCTTGGTGGCAGCCTTGGTGGCAGAGGGCAATGGAGTGGTGGTTGTGGTGCCCACAACAGGTGCAAGAGAGGAGGGCTTGGTCTTAGAAGCCAGTCTGTAGGGCTTAATGTCAGAGGGGCCATCTGATGGTTTCCGGGAGAAGGCATGGGGCAGGAGCAACCTGTTACTCTCTTTCAAAGTCAGATTTTTAGGTTGGGGAAGCAAGGCAGACAAGCCAGTCCCCTCGCCGGATCCCTGAAGGACAATTTTCTTCTTTGTGGGTTCATCTTCCTCAGAATTTGAATCCCCCTTGTGCAGCTCCGGCGCCGCGATCTTCACTGGCTTTGTCCTTTTCTTTGGCTTGGGAAGCCCCCCCCCCCGCCCCGGGGGGGTGGCACCACCGACGGGGAGGGGGGCTGCAGGATGAGGCCAGGGCCTCGAGGGGCTGGCAGCCCCAGGCCCATCCCCTCCCCAACTCCCGCCACTTCAGTCAGGCTCACACCTGGAGGTGGTGGTGGGGGTCCTCCCAGGCCAAAGGGCAAGGGCGGAGGAGGTTGGAGTCTGATGTCTCCAGTGGGAGGTGGCAACAGCATCAGTGGGGTGAAGGCCGTGGCCAGCATCTGGGGGGGTGGGGGCAGCAAGGCCGGACCCTTGGGTGTGGGGAGGGAAGTGAACAAGCCTCCCAAGGTGGGCCCGGGCGCGGGGGCTGCTGCCTCCTCTTCCTCTGGCTCTAGCTCCCCCTTGTCTGGCTCGCTCTTGTCGCTGCTGGCATAAGCAACTAGCAACATGGCACCTCCTGCCTTTAGGGCACCCTTTCTGGCAGATCAGGCCTACTCGAGACCGGGGATGCCCCAAGGCCTAGCAGGCCGGGACACTGGGCCGGGCAGGGCGCCGAGGGGCCCCCCCGCCTGCTCTGTGCTCTGAGACTAACCCTGGCAGGAGCCCATGACCACGGGAGATTTCCACCGAATGAAAGCTTCACTTCACTTAAGCTCCTAGTCCCGGGCAACTACACATAGCTAATGGCCGCCGAGTCACTCCACCTCCTCCGGATCAGTTTAGATTAATGGATATCAGTGTATAAGATTGATCAAACAATGAAACATTAACACTTTCTATAAACATTAGTTTTTTTTTTTTTTTTCTCTTTCTTCTTTTTAACAGTTGACACATTGTATATTGTCCTCACAATAGTTATACAGAGCACAGTGTGTGGGCATGACCCACCTATTGATGTTGCTAAGGAAAGAAAAAAGAAATCTCTCTGAATTAAGAGGAAGCAGATGCATACACAGTCCAATGTTCCCCAATTGCAGTGGGCCACCAGTTAAAGTTGCAATGTTGGAGGCTATTGATCCAAGCCTCGTACAGCTCATCTCATCAGTCTAGCTCTGCGTTTTATGCTTCATAATTAAGCTTTTTTTCTGGGTGATCAAGAGCAAGTCAAAGCAAGACCTGCATAACAAAACATTCATCTTTTGTATCTTCCAAGGTCAAATCCCCTCAGGATTAACTTTGGGACCATATACAGTGCTTTGTAGAATTGTTGTCAGTGTCAGCCTTCGGGATGAGTCACGGCCATTGCTTGGCCAGTTTCCTTTCTGTGAAAGCCTAAGAGAATATTTTTCTCTGGGTGACTCTCCTTAGACATAGTATAGTTCATTTATCCCTTTCCTCTGAGGTCCCATAATCTCCTTGACTAGAAAATTTGAGACACCTCTGAGTTATAGGATATTACATTTTATGTTCCCTTGAATTTCCAAATATCTGTGTAAAAATTGTGTAGCTGCTTATATCACATTCTATGGAGTGTTATTAGAATACCAATGATTGTCAGAAAATAGCAATTTCAACCTAAGTCAAAGGTGTTTGATATTGAGAAAGCCAATAGGTAAGCTCAATTACCTATGTTATAGAGTAATAGTACCATGAAGCTTTTCTGTTGGAGGGTTGAGAATGTAAGTTAACAGACCAAAAATTGGAGAAAAAGAAGGGCTATGAGGATAGCCAATATTTTGGCCCTAGCCCTTCAAGGTCAGTAAGGACTCAAGACATAAGAGAGCCTGTGCTGTAATATCTTTACCTATTCTTATTCCTTTTATTTCTCTTTCTTGTCTAATGGCTGTAGCTAATGGTTTCAGAACTATGTTGAATAGGAGTGGTGATAGAGGACATCCTAGTCTTGTGCCAGATTTGAGACTAAAAGACTTCAGTTTTTCCCCACTTAGAATAATGTTAGCTGTTGGATTGTCATAGATGTTTTTTTTATCAGGTTGAAGTAGAGGCCCTCTATTCCAATATTCTGTAGGACTTTGAACATGAATGAATGTTGGACTTTGTCAAAGGCCTTTTCTGCATCAAGTGAGATGACCATATGATTTTTGGTTTTGGCTCTATTGATATAGTGTATTGCATTTATAGATTTGCATATATTGAACCATCCTTGCATCCCTGGGATGAATCCTACTTGGTCATGGTGTATAATCTTCTTGATGATTTGTTGTGTTCTAGTAGCGAGTATTTTAGTGAGGATTTTTGCATCTATGCTCATGAGAAAAATTGGCCTGCAGTTTTCTTTACTAGTTGCATCTCTCTCTGGTTTTGGTATCAGTGTAATACTTGCCTCTAGGAATGATTTGGGAAGGATTGCTTCCTTTTTTATTTCATTGAAGAGTTTGAGAAGTGTTGGGATTATGTCTTCTGTAAATTTCTTGTAGAATTTAGTGATGAATTCATCAGGTCCCAGACTTTTCTTTGTTGGTAGGCTTTTTATTACATTTTGTATTTCATTGGCTGTTATTGGGTTATTGAGAGTTCTTATATCTTCTTGGTTCAGTTTGGGTAATTTGTACTTTTCTAGGAATCTGTCCATTTCATCTGTGTCTTCAACTCTGTGAGAGTAAAAATTCTTAAAGTAGCTATTTATGATCCTCTGAATCTCTGCTGGATCTGTAGTAATTTCACCCTTTTCATTCCTTATTGTTTGAATTTGAGTCCTTTCTTCTTTTTGATGAGGTTAGCTAGAGGCTTATCAGTTTTATTTAATCTTTGAAAGAACCAGCTTTTGGATTCGTTAATTCCTTGTATTGTTTTCCTTATCTCAGTTGAATTAATTTCTGCTCTAATCTGTATAATTTCTTCCCATCTTTGGGCTTTGGATTTTGTTTGCTCTTCCGTTTCTAGTTGGTTTAGGTGCTCCATGAAAGTATAAGTTCCCGTTCTGTTTTCTTAACGTGTGAGTTCAGAGCTATACATTTCCCTCTAAGAACTGCTTTCATTGTGTCCCATAAGTTCTGGTAGGTTGTGTTTGAATTTTCATTAAGTTCTAGATATTGTTTAATTTCTTGTTTAATTTCATCTGTAACCCAGTGATTGTTGAGAAGAGTGTTGTTTAATTTCCATGTATTTCTGGAGTTCTTGTAGTTTCTTTTGTCATTTATTTCTACCTTCACTGCACTGTGTTTAGAAAATATGCATGGGATAATTTCTGTTTTCTTGCATATACTTAAGCATGACCTATGGACCAATATGTGGTCTATTTTAGAAAATGTCCCAAGTGCAGCTGAAAAAAATGTGTATTCAGAAGTGGTTGGGTGGAACACTCTGTGTATGTTTACTAATTCCAGTTGTTCCTCATTCTGGTTCAATTCTGCTACTTCTTTGCTAATTTTTTGCCTGCTTGACCTATCTTTTTTGGATAAGAGGGTGTTGAGGTCTCCTGTTAAGATTGTGCTATTGGATATTGGGTTTTTCATTCCCATTAAGGTTTGCCTTATTTAACTTGCTGCTCTCATGCTGGGTGCATACATATTTATGAGTGTTACCTCTTTGTCTTGAATTTTCCCCTAAGCAGTATGTAATGGCCTTCTTTATTTCTTTTGATCAATCTTAGCTTGAAATTTAGACTGTCTGCAAACAGGATTGCTACCCCTGCTTTTTTGTTGAGGTTGTGGAGCATGTAGTATTGTTTTCCATCCTTTAGCTTTTAGCCTATGAGTTTCTTTGTGAGTTAAGTGTGTTTCTTGTATACAGCATGTTGTTGGATTTTGCTTGCTTATCTACTCTGCCAGTCTATTTCTTTTAATTGGAGAATTGAGTCCATTTACATTGATGGTTATAGCTGAAATGTACTGACTTATGATTGACAGGACTTTTACTTACTATTGTTTACCCCTTTTCTCCTTTGTTTAATTGAGTACCCTATTTGGTGGGATCTTTCTGTTCTCTTTTCTTGAGTTTGAGTCATTTTGGTCTCTCTCTAAAATATTTTTTAGTACGCTGTGTAGGGTTGGCTTTGATGTCATGAAACTATTTGTTACTTGTCATAGAAGTATTTCACTTCTCCATTATAGTTGAAAGAGAGTTTTGCTGGATATAGTAGTCTGGGCTGAAATTTGTTTTCTTGAAGGACTTCAAGCATTCTACTCCATGCTCTTCTTGATTTCATGGTTTGTGAAGAGAAATCTGCTGTTATTCTGATGGATTTTCCCTTAAGTGTGATCTGTTTCTTTTCTTTAGCATCTTTTAGAATATTATGCTTTTGCTGGATTTCTGGGATCTTGACTATTATATTTCTAGGTGTGTTTTTATTTGGGTTGATGTTATTTGGGGTTCTGTATACTTCAGTTACCTGAATGTCTGATTGTTTTCTCATATTTGGGAAGTTTTCTGCTATTATTTCTGCCCATATTCTTTTATATCATTTGTGTCAACTCTTTTCTTCTTGTTAATTCCTATTAATCTCACCTTGTTCATTTTTGCATCACCTTGCTGATGTTGAATTATTTTTTCCTGCATCCTAGTTGTTTTTAGGAGATCCTTTCTTACCTTTTCACTAGCTGTGGCTGTGTCTTCAAGATCTGAGACTCTATCTTCACTTTTGTTCATATGGTTTTGCCAAGTTGTGATTGAGATTTTATTTTCTTGTATATCTCTTTGAAAGTGTTTCATGCAATTTATTTCTTTCCTATATTGCTCAATCAGGGAATACACTATTTTTCTATTCTCCTGTAATTTTTTTTATCAGTGTCTTCTTTAGTAGTACTAAAGTTTCTCATTATAGTTACCCTTTCTCTATCTAGTTCAGAGATTATTTCTGCTGTTTCCCTCTCTACTTTTTTGTAGTTGTTCCCCTACTTTAGATGCTATTAATTTAGAAAGGTCTTTTTTAACTTCAGAAATTATTTCTGCTCTGATTTCTTCTATACGTTTCTGCAGTTGTTTTTCCATTTCAGAGTCTATTAATTCATGTGTTTCTTTTTTTTACTTCAGATATTATCTCTGATCTGAGTTGCTTTATATGTTTCTGCACTTGTCTATCTCAGATGCTACCGATTCAGAGATTTCATCTGCATGATTTCCGTTTTCTTCCATGTTAATGTCTCCTATATTTGTTTTGGGTGGACTCAGGACTTGAGATTTGATCTTGCTCTTTGTCTCTTATCATTTTTTATAGCAGTGATTTCTGCACTTTGATGGACTTATGCAGTTAACACCTATGGAAATTTGGGTCTGGATCCAACAAGCTTGTTCCCCTCCAGATGTGCCTGGCTGCAATTTGAAGCTCAGGTAGCTGGCTGCCACGAGGCCCTGCAGGTCAGGATGGTGGTCAGCAGTGTGTGGATGGTTGCTGGTCGTGTGGGGCCAGTGGGTGTTGTCAGGGTTCAGGCAGTTGTCGAGTCGGGGGAGGAACGCTGCTGTGAGTTCTCACCTGTCTGTCTTCAGGCCTGATCAGGAAGGTGGGTGGAATTAGAGCTCGGGCTGTTGGTGAGTCAGGGAATGGATGTGGGCTGAGGCTGCTGCATGACCCAGTCAGGATGGCAGAGTCCGAGGTGGAGCCAGGCTGGCCGCGGTGCTGCTGGATCAAGATGGCGGGCAGGCAGGTCCAGGATGGAGCTGCCATGCTGCTGGGTCAAGATGGAGGGTGGGTAGTTCTGAGGTGGAGCCACCGTGCTGCTGGATCAAAATGGTGTGCAAGCAGGTCCCAGGTGGAGCCGCCATGCTCTTCAAGTTATTCTTGATTTGATAATTTGTGTTTAAAAATCTGCCGTGATTTTAATGGGGTATTCATTGTAGATGGTCTGTTTCTTCTCTCTAGCAGCTTTTAATATTTTCTCTTTTGCTGAATTTCTGAAATCTTGATTATTATATGTCTAGGTGTAAATTTATTGTGATAATGGTCATGTGGAGTTCTATATGCCTTGCTTATCAGATGTCAGGTTCTTTTGTCATGTTGGAAAATATTCTGCTAGTACTTCTGCAAATAGTGTTTTTATGTCATTTGGATTGTCACTTCTTCATTGACACCTATTATTCTTATGTTATTTTTCTTTTGTCTTTTTTAAAATCAACTTTAGTTTTATTTATTTATTTATTTATTCATTCATTATGGGACCAGGGTTCGAACTCACGACCTTGCACTTGCCAGGCAGACACTTGTGCCACAGAGCTATCTCGCTGGCCCCTTTATATTATTTTTCTTTGCATCATCTTTTTGCTGATGAATTGTTTCCTGGTTCCTTACTAGTTTTAAGAGATCTTTTCTAGTCTTTTTTTTTTTTTTTTTTTTTTTTTTTTTTTTTTTTTTTTTTTTTTTTTTTTTTTTTTTTTTTTTTTTTTTTTTTGTAGCGGAGATTGAAGTCAGGAACTTGTACTTGCCATGCAGGCACTTAAGCTCCTGAGCTCTGTTCTCAGCCCCAAGATTCTAGTTTTTTCAATCCCCGGCACCACATGCTGCGCCAGCCCTGCCCTCGGGGAGGGCTGAGCTGGCCATAAAAATGAGTAAATAAACAAATAAAGGTTCTGAAACAAGAAAAAAAAAATTTGTTAAAAAAAAAAAAGTTTGGAGCAGCACCAGCCAAAGCTCCATGCCTGCCTGGTTAAGTCTGATTGAGTTGCAAGCATTGATTGGACTCAGGTGCCAGTCTTGGCAACAATCAACAGAAGTATTCTATAAGAATAAGAAATGTGGAATATCCAATAAGGTATTTTCATTATAATTTTCAACCTGTTGCTGCACACTGTATCAGTGACATTTATTATTTACTTATGCATGCATATAGATGTACACATTTCTATTTTCCCCAGAAAGCTGGTTGTGAGGCATTCACTAGCACACTACTAGTTGACATAGAATTGCCAGTGCATAATGAAAATAAAAGTAGCCAAATCTTAGCCAATTTTACTATTATCTTTCATTTTTCAATAGTGTGTGCCCCTTCATTCTTTACCGTTAGGCTGTTTACTTGCTGTAGCCTCTTGGCAGGCCATTGCTTCACATTGCTCTTGGCCAATGGCTCAGATCCTTCATTATTCTCACCCTACAGATGAGGAAGGTAGCACAGCAGTTAGGAAATCATACAATCAGTACACTACATAACACAGCCAAGATTGGACAAACTACTCAGGGAGGGAGTCAACCAGAGACTCAAAGGACCTCCAATGCCTCAGAACATTGCTATTTTAGGCTGAAAAGAATTGAAACAGAGAAAGCAGTACTATCTTCTTACTCTCCATACCATATCTGTTTGGAACCAGATGTTAAAAGCCTTTGGGAGGAGATGAGTGATTTATCCTCTTATGTGAAAACTGCTTCCAATTGGTTTGTTTGTGGATTTGGGGACAGTTGAAATGTTTCCGCATCTGGGAGGTCTTTGAGCTTGGTAAGATGCATTACAGTTCATGTGAATAGAAATCCCTAGTCAGGCATCACAGCCCTCTTGGGGGTGCACAGCAGCCCCACAATCGAGGTGTCTATTGGTGAGATCTCATGGCCTTGGGGCTAGTGTAAGGGACTCTCAGATTCCTCAGTTCCATCAAGGAACAGCAGTGCCCTGGGGAGTAGCAACCCTCAGAGTCCAGAGAAGTTTCTAGGATGTTGTTTATTGTGTCAACCTGAGAAATGTAGAAGATTAAGTGACTCAGCAGGGGCCCAGAGTTCTCACTTTGTGAACATCCTCATCCTGTGCAAGAGGAGGGCATGGAGATGGTGTGGATATAAAGGACACACCACCACGACCACCATCACCACCACTGTACCACCGTAGTCTGCATACAATAACAGGGAAATGAGGAAGATCTGATTGCTGGTTCTTCAGTCACCTTGAGCTTGGCCATCATTTCCTGGCTTCCGGCACAGGCTGTTCAGCTTCTTTCTCTTAGACGAAGGAGTTTTGACTCAGATAAGTGTGGTTAGAATGAACATTTTAAAATCTTATCTGTGGCAAGGAAATAAAATATCTGTGGTATGGATTTTACCTTTGCTCCTTTCCTCTTGCACTATTTCTAATACTATTTTTTAAATAGAATCAGAGAAGGAATGTAGTCAGAGTAGCCCTATCTGAGAGTTGAAAACAGGCTCTGTGGCCTTCACCTTAGTGCTTGAGCCCTTTGGTTGAAACCTTGCTATTGTTTAAAGTACCCAGCATATGAGACTTTGTTATAGGAATCCTAGCAGATGGATACAAGGCCATAGGCATTGAGGAATAGAAGAAATTGTAAGGTTATGGAGGAATAAAGTCCCACAAATACTAAGCAATAAGGATGAAACTAGAACCCAGTGCATCTGACCTCACAGTTCATCACATAACCAGTATACAGAACTTCTCTAAGTAGTGGGTATAGTTATAGAGCAGATAACTATAGATAGTTATAAGGGGTTATGGCAGAAAAAAGAAAAAATGCCAATGACTTTTCTGGGAAGTCAGGGGACGTGGGTCTGGAAGATGTCTTAGATGAGGTGATTGCTACTTTGGATTTGAGCAGATAGTAACAAGTCAGGTGAAATGAAGACATCTGAAAGGAAGTAAATTTGAGCTGAGAAAAGCCAGTGTTCACAAGGTGAAATTGGAGAAGGGCATGGGTTACAGAGAGAGCAGAGCATATATTTATTTGTTCCCAACAATCTGTGCTTTGTCTGCTTCCTGGCCATTAACATAAACATGCAGCTCTCCTCCTGAGCCTCCAATATGTTCATCCATGCCATTTCTAGATGCTTCCTTTTCTTAGTAAAGTGTTATGGTTCATATCTGGTTGCCCCCCCCCCCAAAAAAAAAAAAAAAAAACCTCATGCAGTCATAGGGCGGGGATTTCTATAGATTGAAACTTGACTCAGGAGTCACTGGGATTATGTTTTAATACTGATGAGATTATTGGCCTGAGTACTGCTGGGAATTATAGGTGTGGCCTGAGGCAGATAGGCTAAGGCAGAGAACCTGATGTAATTTAAAGAGAGACAGAGAGACAGACTAGTGATGTTGCTGTCTGCTTTCCTGGTTGGTCAGTTGCTTCTGTCATCATTTTGTTGCTGTTCTGCTGCCATGAACTGGATGCTCTCTGCTCTGTTCCACTCAGCCTTGGGCCAGCTGAATATGAACTGAAACCTCCAGTAACTTTGAGCTAATAAACCTTGCCTTCCTTCATTTTGAGTGTCAGGTATTTATCCCAGCAACAAATAAAAAGTAACTAAGACATAAAGATTCCTCTTTTTTATTTTTATTTATTTATTTATTTATTTATTTATTTTTTGTTATCCACATCAACCTGTCACAAATCCCCAGAGGTGGCATCCATGCTTTTTAACAAGACTGTGATAGCTACAGCAAATTAATACTGAAGAGGTGAACTTTAAGGCAAGTAGGACAAAGACTGTGGCAAGTGGCTGGGGAAAGCAGGACCTTCTCACATACAAGTAACTATAGTCTTTACTCTTGGGCATCACAGCTTGCAATTCGAAGGCATTCAGATATTGTGCTTGCTAACTCTGTTTCTTCTCACTTGCAACAACATTATTTTTGGGTATGTGTTGCCCTTTCCATACTCTTCAGTAAAAGGAAAGAAGCATGACCATCTTTTCCTACACATAAACTGCAATTTCAGCTCCACTGTGACAAATTTCCTTTCTTTGGTATTTAAAGCTGGTGTGTTCTTTAATGGCTTACCTTTATTGGAAAATTTTAAGCTCAAATTAAACATCTAGTTTACAGACTCAAAAATAGTAATGGGATTTACCTAAATGGGGGACTAATTATTTATTTACTTGTCTCTCTTTATTTCAACAAAAACATCTACTGAATGCCAGGAGTTGCTCTCCTTTATGTTAGAATCTCAGACCTAGTGGCTCACCCCTTCAGGAAAGTAACAGACTTTTAACTGATGAAAGGGGTAGCAGACAGGGAAGATGGAAGGACTCTGACCAGGATATATAGACAGGTAGTCAGCTTGGCACAAGCAGAGTTTGAAAAACCTGTGAGACATCAAGGACATGTACAAGGGCTGAATAATTCTGTTCTAGAGTTCAAGGGGAAGATCTGAGGTCCTGCTACAGATTGGAGAGCACTGGTAAACAAAGACAACTGCAGTCATGTTGAGTTTAGCCCTAGAGAACTTGTGCCATGGCACTTTGTGTTGGGGGACTCATTGAAGTGCTTTGGACACCACCTGTATCAGTCACAATATCCAGCACCAGCATCAACAAAGCAGAAAAATTTGATTTGTACATGGTTTAGTCCATAATCGGTTGGCTCCAAGGCAGAGACATCATGGTGGAAAGGCTTAGTGGGGCAAAGCTGCCTAATTCCCAGCAGCCAGGGAGCAGAGCACAGGGGAAGAGGTCCAGAGTTCTAGGGCTGAGGAAGGAGCCCAGAACCCAAAGCCACACCTCCGTGAAACACCCCCCAGGCATGAAAAAAGTGAGTTCCAGTTTGCTTCTTCTGAATCTCAAAGCCAATCAAGGTGAAACCCTACCCTACCCCCTCCCAATATGCTTAAATTCAGTGATTTGCTGGGACTCGAAGTGAGCAGAGGGGCTGCACTTAGTGTACTACAGCCTTGGATAGATGTAAGAATCAGCAAAGCACACAGGGCATAGGGCAAGTGACAGAAGACACCAGGAGATGCCAGATATAAGCATTCAATTGACCTCTTTGTGTGGAATTATGTGGACAGCACCTGATTCTCCTAGCAGTAGGTGGCAACACCCATGAAGCTTTGCCAATGAGGGAAGCTCTTTGGTGTCTGAGGTTGGTGTAAGTGATTGTGTACGTGGACAAGTCTGACAGCCTGCTTTACTGACCTGACTTTCCTGCCCCTCGGGAGGTCAAGCTGTTATAGCATGAGCACCCAACCATAAATTACATTGTTAGTATAAGCTGGCATGAACCAGCATCCCAGGAAAACAGAAGTGCTCTAGTGAGACAAGATATTCTATAGGCCAAAGAAGATGGTGCCCCCACAAAAGGACAAGGGCCAAATTCTTCTGGAATGTCCAGTACATCACTTACTACACAGGATGCCAACATTTGAGGGTCAGTAACAAACAGAATCCATAGTAGAGTAATATTATTTGAAAATTGGGCTTAAACTAAGAGAGTGTATGACTATGGAACCTATGAACATAGAATTTCAAGAAGGAAACTGATCAATAGGATGGGCACTTAGGAATGTCCTTCAAGGTCACCTACCAATATGTATTGCCAACCTTGGACAGTTTAATAGTTTTTTTTTTTTTTTTTTCCCCCTGGGAAATGGGGAAGCAGATTTCCTGGATTGAGAACTATATGTTAGGCAAGTATCTCAGTCCGTTTGGACTACCATAACAAAGTCATAAACTGGCTATCTTGAAAACAACAGAAATTTATTTCTCAGAGCTCTGGAGGCTGACAAGTCTAAAAGGAAGATGCTGGGAGATCAGGGGTTGGTATGGGCTTCTTTCTTCATTTGTAGATGCTGCCTTTTCAATGTGTCCTCACATGGTTGGAGGGGCAAGGCACTTCCTCCCAGGGGCCTCCTGGGGGTGTGCTTGCATAGCAGCACTACTTTTATTTGTGTAGGCTCTACCTCCATGACCTAATTACCTGCACCAAAAGTCTCACCTGCAGTCACATTAGGGGTTAGGTTTCAATATACTAACTAGGGAGAGCTGGATATAAATCTTAAATCTCAGCAAAGAGGAATTGGAGATAATGAAAATATTATTAGGAAAAAGTGTGCATCGGACAGGACATCTGCAATAGGAAACAGAATATCCAAGTTCAAATGGGCTTGCCCACAAGAGGGCCTAATAAGAAAGGCAAGAGTTGGCTGCACCCGCGCTGCTCCTTCCCCAGGCTCCTGGGGTCCTTGGCCTGTCTTTATGCTGTCACCCTTGCTGTGGTTGCTCCTGCTGCTTCCTTCCCCTCCAGGCATAATGAGGCCATCTCAGTGCCTGGCATCCTCTTTATGCTGGTGGCCTTTTAAGAGGAAGGACTCTTTTTATGAGGTCTCATTCTTAGGAGGGAGCAAACCTCTCCTGGCAATTGCCAAGTGACATATCTAGTCCTAAATCGCTGGCAAGAGGATGAGAACCACACTGGCAGCTTGGACCACTCAAGGCTCAGATGCACTGCAGCCTTCTTTGCCTGAGTCTTACAGTCTGAGGCAGTTGGATGTCTGACATGTTAGCTGTTCCATTGGGAAGAAAGTGTGCAGCTGAGAAACCATCGATGAGAAACCAAGAGAGACACCTGAGATCAAGTAAGAATTTTGCTGTTTAATTTTTTTTTAATTTTATGAATTTGATGCAAAGTCTCACTAGGCAGCTCAGACTCATAGTGATCCTCCTGTTTTTCAGCCTCCCTAGTGCTGGGATTACTGGTGCGTGCCACTGTGCCTGGACTTGGTAGCGGGCTCAGCAACCTCCTGGGATGGCATGGCATGCAGTACTGAGAATCAATCCCTGGTTCCTGTGCTTGCCTAAGTAGGTGCTTAGTCTGCTGAACTATCTTGCAAGCCCAAGAATTTTGCTTTTAATGCATGACATATTCAATTTTTTTGATGCGGTATAGAAACCAGAAGAAGTGGGGAAGGAAGATAGAAAAGAAAAATGGTGAAAAAGAATAAAAAAGAGAAAAGATAAAGAAGAAAAAGAAATTATATATGGATTGATCTTTGTGAAGAATCAAGAAGAAAATTCAATCCATAATACAGATTGGGGTATGTATCTTTTCCCTGAGATAAGGAAAATTTAATGATGTTACATATTATAAACCTTTATAAACCCCTCACTGATATCTGGCCTTATATTTTTGAAACTTATATTTTCTACCTGTACCTAAGTTTAACAACTTTATCATCTATTCTCATATGACGTATCTATTTTCTTTCATTTCTTCCAAATTCTATTTTTTCTGTGATCCTAGTGATCTCTTCTATTTTTAGAATCCCCAAATTTTGTAAGAGCTGGTAAAATCATTTGTAGGTCAAATGATATTTACCAAGTATAGTGTTTTTAAAAATATAAATATTAAAATGCTTTGGAGAGAAATGCCAAATGGTTTAATCTATTTGCTTAATCTTAAAGCATCACATTTTACATAGTATTTCCATAAATTTTCATGTTGAATATGTGTTTTTAATACTAGGTGTGTAATAATAAATTAAGCAAACAAGCTGTGTACTCTATTTAGTTATATTTGAATCAGACCTTTAAGATCTCAAATAACTGTAGAAGACTTTGTGATTGCCAAAGCAGAGGAGGGGTCAATCACTTTCTGTGGTTGTTATGGTTTATGTCTAGTTGTCCCCCCAAAGCCTCATGGAGTCACTGGGTGGGGACTTCTAGAGTTTGAGACTTGATCCATGATCCCTGGGATTATAGGTTTTAGTACTGATGGGATTATGGGTGGAAGTACTTCTGGGATTATGGGTGTAGCCTAGGGCGGGAGCTAAGGCGGAGAGCCTGAGTGTGATATAGGGAGAGACAGAGAGACAGACTGGAGCTCTAGCTGTTGCTGCTGCCCTGCTGCCCTGTTTGGTTGGCTGCCTCTGCCACCATTTTGCTGCTTTTCCGCCGCCATGAACTGGATGCTCTCCGCCCAGCTCCACTCAGCCTTGGGCCAGCCGAATATGGACTGAAACCTCTACGAACTGTGAGCTAAATAAGCCTTTCCTTCCTTCATTTTGAGTGTTGGGTATTTGTCCCAGCAACGAGCAAAAAGTAACTAAAACAGTGGTGCAAAGAGATTAAGGAACACAGCTAGGACATGGTAGACAGTGGTCAAGACTTGGCCAGGGAAGGAAGTCAACCAGTTAACTCTAAGTATGGCCTTGGGTAGATATCAACCAAGAATTAGAAAGGCTATAATATAATAAATTATAATGAATAATATTAATAGTTAATCTTCACTAGAACCTTAGCGTGCTTTAGGTACCTGATACACTTTCATGGATTGTTTTATATGTGATTAGTACCTCCTTGAAGTTTGCTATTAGTAACAGCTTTTGAGATGGGGATGGTAAATCTTAGACAAAGTCAATAGCTTGTCCAAGGTCATATGGAAAGCAAAAGCAGAGTTGGGGCTTGTACTTCACAACGTGATACCCAATACCATTTTACAATTGTTACACAAAACTGCCCCCCATTTGGCAGCTTCTTCAATTGTTTCTTTCAATTGTTGTTTTCATTCTACCCTAAATCTTTCCAAAATTCTCCCCGCCTTTTTTTTTTTTTTTTTTTGATTTGAGAAAACAGGTTATGGTGTTTGTGTAGATCCTCTTCTTCCTGCCTACATTTTGAGGAACAGCCTCTATGTCCGTGGTTATAATATGTTTTTTTCTAGGTACACATCTTTTTGTAGCTGTCCTGGAATGTGGAGGGTGCTCTAGAACTTTATGATTGACTGGATATCTACCCTTGCCTGGCTTGTCTCTCATACCTTCACCTTTCAGGCCCTTTTTAAAAAATGTATTTTGGGGGCTGGGGAGATAGCTCCGTGGCACAAGTGCCTGCCTGGCAAGTGCAAGGTCGTGAGTTTGAACCTCAGTCCCACCAAAAAAAAAAAAGAAAAAAAAAATGTATTTTGTACAGGGTCTCACTACTCAGACTTGTAGTGATCCTCCTGTTTTTAGCTTTCCTACCACTGAGATTACAAGCATGCACCACTACACCTGATCTTGGTGGCTGGCTCAGCTTCTCCATCCCTTCAGGAGGGGGTAGCATGTGGTGCCAGGGATCAAACCCCAGTCCCTGTGTTTTCCTAATCAGGAGCTTAGTCCATTGAGCTATCTCTCTGACCCTCTCCAGGACCTTTTTATGGAATGAATCATATCCTTCCTTGGGTCCTGGATAGCTTCTATGAAGCTGTTAGGAGCCTTTTCCATCTGCCATTGCATGGAGATTATTTATAAGTATTGTGTTGTCTGTATGGTTCAGATGGTATCAGATTCCTTTTTTATTTCTCCAGTGCCTAGCACAGGAAAAGCTCAAAAGAAAAGGGGTTTAACTCAACTTCAAATTCAATAAGATTATAAAATAAATGTGGAGTGGGGATCTAATGCTATTTAATTGGGAGAGGAAATATGAAGGAGATGTTGATATTGAATAGCCTAAATGCCTTTAGCCAGATTGTGTGCTGCTCCAGAAAGTATAATTCATACTAGTAGGCAAGAGTTGAAAGAGGATTTTCACTAGTTTAAGAAATAACTTTCTAATAATAAACATTTAGCAACAGAACATGTTGCCTGGATAACAGCCATGAGTTCCTGTATTGGTCAGGGTGTTCTAGAGGAAAATAATCAAGAGATATAGACACAAAAATAGAAGCAGAAGTACATATATAAATACCATTATGAAAAGGAATTTGTCACATAGGCTTACAGGATCAGAGTTGGAAGTGGCTGGCTGAATGCTGGAGAAAAATAAGACAGAATAGCTGCCCAACCTAAGAAGCTGAGAGCCTCAGAACAAGAAGAAACAAGGATGCAGCCCCAGCCCAAGACGTAAGGCCAGGAAATTTCTGGAGAGTCACTGATGTGAGTTCTCACTGAAAGCCTGAGTAAGCTGGTGTCTGATATCCACTAAAGCAGAATGTAATTTTTCAAATGTAGCATCTTTTGGGCTGCAATCCTACTGGATGGTCCATCTGCAGTCAGGGCAGGTCTCCCTCTCAGTCCACTGGCCCATGTTCCATTCATCTCTGGAAATCCCCACAAACACAACCAGGAATGTGTTTTATGAATCTATGTGGCACCTCAGTTCAGTCAAGTTGACAATCAAAATGAATGGTCACAATTCCCCATCTAGTTGCACAAGCTGTCACACTGCACCAAGAAGAGACATTTGAGGAAAAGCTATTTGAGGGACACTGACTCAGATTACCTCCCAAGGGCAACCAAACTTTGAAGATTCTGGGTGCATAATTTTTAAAAAGTTGAAAACACAACTTCTGTACATATGTAGAATGAAGTGTCAAGTTTTATTCAACTTTCTGATGAGGGAACAATAAAGAGGTAAACCGTTCAAACAAATGTTAGAGGAATAAGAATTACTTCCACCAGGAAAGATGCTCATGTTTGCTGAGTTTGAAACAAAACTGATTAGTGGCCAGCAGGGTAATAAAATTGCAGCCTTTGGGGTTTTCATTTATACTAGGAAAAAAATTATTTGCATTTCTCCTGGACAAGGTCTACAAATTAATACCTAACTCCACAGACACTGGGCACTTATCTAAAATAGCAAGCATAAATAAGTCTGCTTCTAAAGAAAATTTTCTAACATTTGGGTGAACCTACTAAACAATGCCCTAGAGTATTAGTGGCTTAGAGCTGTAGTATCAGATCTCCACAAACTGGGTAGTTTACAATAACAGGCATTTATCTCTCAAGATGCTAAAAATCTAAAATCAAGGTGTCAGCAAGATCAGCTTTCTCCTGGAAGCTTAGAGGGAAAATAAGCTCCCTGACTCCTTGGTCTTTGGTAGTTGCTGACTCTCCTGGGAGTTGCTGTGACTTCTGCTTCTGTGACCATGGGGAGCTCTTCCCATACTTCTGTTGGTTTCTGTGTCTTTCTCTGTTATAAAATCACCAGTCATGGGATTTAGAGTCCATATTATTCCAGCACACCCCCCTCTGTAAGGACGGTTGGGAAGGAATAGGCAGCACAGGGCATGGCCTGGGTGATGAGTGTAGTAGAGATAACCACACGCTTACTCATGACATGATGTGCTGGAGGAGGCTGTCCTTGGAGGGACCTTTGCATTCTTTTGCTGTGTGCCCATAGCTCCTGTGAACCTTGGCTCACGCCAGAAACAAAGGTTGAGACTGTGTCTGTACCAACCAGTGAAACAGTGTTCCTTAAACATCAGCTTTAGGAGGACACTTTTCTGGCTAGACCCCAAGCTGGGTGATAAGGAACTCTGGCTTCAGGAGGATTGAGTGCAATCTATAGCCATCCAGGAAGAGCCCTGAACTTTAACCACATATGGTGGGTCTGCTTAAATACCAGAATGCCTGTGCTAAGAGGGGCTCCTTCAGCCCAGGTTAGAAATAGCGCCTGTGGTATAGGAGCAGGGTCAGGAGTCCTGGAATATCTCCAGATATTCTCTGTACCCAGAAACCTTGAGCTGTGACTTTCTGGATTGCTGCCATTCTATATATCACAAAAAAAAATAAAAAAAAACAGATCATTTCTAAAGCAGGCTGCCCTCACGGCTGTAATGTTTAACCCCATACACTTTTAATGGTAAATTATATCGATTCGTATTTTCTGTCATAAGAAAGCCACCAACAGAAAACATAAAGCTTTTCTTTTTTTAAAAAAACTATTTCTTTATGTTATGACTGGCTCAACCTGCCCTGGAGGTGTGGCTGGCACAGTATGTGGTGCTGGGGATCAAAGCAAGGTCCCTGAGGTTACCTAAGCTTGCCTAAGCAGGTGCTTTAGACTACTGAGCTGTCTTAGTGGCTCCAAAACATAAAGCTTTTTTTTTTTTTTTTTAAAAAAAAAAAACTATTTTTATTCCCTTAAAAAAGAAAAAGAAAATGTAAAGCCCTGGTCAGGTGAATTGGTTTCTGTAGTTCTTTACTTATTATATTAGTCAGAAGAAAATGTTTAAATGGTCTAAATGATTGTTGCTTTACTCTCTTCACTTATCATCCTGCTGTTGATACTATGTGGCCTTGAATTCCAGCACTCTGAGTTCACTATAGTTTTTCCAACAGAGAAAAAATTCTTAGTTCCCTGGCAATTAATTGTTCTGTCCCTCCTTAGACCTCTTAAAGAGAAAGAGACTTTTGGGAGTTTTTATACATCAGCAGTGGCTTAAGCAAGCCTGCTAGTCATAGGCAAAACTGCTGTAGACCCCATATCTATTAGTTTGTTGAGACAGGGTCTGGCTAAATTGCACAGGCTGGCCCTGAACTCACAATCCTTCTGGCTTATCTTCCTAAGTAGCTGGGCTTACAGATGTGTACTGCAGCGCTGACCTAGAAAAACAAAACAAAATAATAATAAAAGAAAACTCCAAAAAACAAAACAAAACAAAAAAACCCTCTTCTTTCAAATAAGATCACTTCTCAAGATTCTGTGAAGAACAACAATTTTTGGGAGAGAAGATACTGTCAAATCAGTACAGATAGTGAAACAAAAACACAATGCAACATTATTTTCAAGTTCTAAATAGCTTTCTTGTCACAAGCAGTCATTTTCTGTCCTGGTCTCTCTTTCCACTGACGTTCCATGTTAAATGTCTAGTTGGGGCTTGCTTTATACTTAACGATATAACACAAAGAAAAGATATAAAAATATGCTTCTAATAAAAATACTGTATAAAGTAAGGATCAAATAAGAATACTTGAATATGATGACAGAGAAGACTTAGTGGCCAGGAAAGGTATCTCATTGCTGTCATTTCTGGGAAAGAAATAATTTTCAGGAACCATCTCAGAGTGTAACATGTGCTTGGAGTTACTAAGGTAGAATCAGGAAAGTTGGCCTTAGTACATATTAAGAAGAGAGGAGAGAATTTTAAGTTATATAGAAAACCTCTCTTCCCAAACCTTTTCTGTTTAAATGAAAGCTTCTTAATAAGGTGTCCTCTTGGATGGAGTTCAGTATTTATACAGAGAATTACCAGCATTTATGTAGGTTTATCTCTGTAGCAGTCTCTTTTGTGTGGACTTTGGGTACCTGGGGAGGAAAAGTGTCATTTTGACAATTATTCTTAATACCAATGTTAGATGACTCAGGATCCAGTACCCTAGGGAAGACTTTATGTGAATATAATACGAGCTTTTGGGGCTGGACTCTATTTCAGGAATCTTGATTAGTATAAGTAGCCACTGAATTAAAAGATAAGCAACTTTGACAGGAAAGGAATTGAGACTTATTTCTTACTCTTTCCCTACTGAGATGCCAGACTCTTTCTGATTCATTCAGATGGTCTTACTCATCTGAAGCCTACTGATGGTGAAGGTCACCTAGTACACAAGCAGGTTTGTATGTCTATAGATCTAGGAATTTATGCAGTTATCTTCTCTGTGTAAGTTACGGTTTATATCTAGTATGTCCCCCAGAGATTCATAGGTTCAGATGTAGGGCTTTTAAGAGTTACTGGATTATGGGAATGCTACACATTAGTAGATTGATCCATCAATAAGTTCATAGCCAAATGTGTTGTCAGAGGTCTGGCTGAATGGTTTGTCCATGGGATTGTGTCTTAAAAGGAGGATATCTCTCTCCCCATGGCTCCTCCATCTTTCTTTCCTTTCTGGCTACCATAAGCGGAGTAGCTTTCCACTGCTATTCCATTCTACCATAATGTTTCTGCTTTGGAGCCACAGACCATGGATTAAATCCCTTGGATTCACTTTGCAGTTCTCCTCCTTCAGGTTGCAAGGATGGAGAGTCTGGCATTTTGTTGCAAGGAAGGAACAAAATTAACTAACGAAATATATAGAATCTATTTACATGCATATCTATCCATATATCTCTTTATGTAGCTGTATATCTATGCAAGGATCTATATCTATGCTCATCTATTTATGGATCTGTTTGTGTATGTGAGTGGAGAAGGTCTGGGCTGGTGAACCCAGGCTCAGTACAAGCCTTATGTATTTGTGATCTCCCCCTGTTATAGGTTGTGTCTAGTTGTCCTCCCAAAGCCTCATGCAGTCATGAGGTGGATTTCTAGAGTTTGTGATTAACTCATGATCCACTGAGATTATGGTTGTGAGTGCTGCCAGGATTATCAGTATGAGTACTACACCTAGCCTGGACTGTATAGCCTGTCTGCAAATTAATGGAGACAGATTTGCTCTCTATAGCCATTTTTGCTGTTTCTCTCTCCTTTTGTTCTTGCTGTTTTGCTTGTCTTCCACTGCCATGAGCTGCTGTCCTCTGCTATGTGCCTGTATTAGTCACTCTTCTCTCTTAGGCTGGGACAAATACCCAACATTTAAAATGAGGGAAAGAAAAGTTTATTTAGCTCATGGTTACTGGAGGTTTCAGTACATATACAGCTGGCTCCAAGGCAGAGTGGCACATAGCAGAGGGCAACCTTTCATGGCAGCAGCAAAGAGCAAGAGAGTAGGGAGAGGTAGCATAGCTCAAGCAATTAACTTTTCTTCCTTTACATTGAAATGCAAATCACCTGCCCTAGGGGAGGTGCAGCACCCACACCCACAATAATCAATTACAAATTCCAGAAGGCACCCCATGACTGCACGAAGCCTTGGGGGGACACCTATACACAAACCATAACAATGCCACTCTGTCTTGGAGCCAGCTAAGTATGGACTGAGACCTCCAGTAACTGTGAGCAAAATAAACTTCCCTTCCTTCATTTGGAGTGTTGAGTATTTGTCCCAGCAGTGAGAGAAAAATGACTGAGATAGTCCCAAATCCAGATGTTCTGGCAGTGACATGCCAGGAAAGATACCCAGGCATGTGTGTGGTTCAGCTAAGGTGCTATAAATCCAAGGTTCAGCTGTGGAGCATGACTGTGTTTGCAGCCAGGAGACCATAGACAGCTAACTGGGAATCTATCAGGTATGGCGGCCCCGCAGATCTGGTGCTGGGTCCCATCTGCACAACTTAGGCTTTCCTCTGCCTGCTTCTTGGAGGCTAAGCAATTGCACATTGAGTTCCTGGTACCGATATCAAGTATGCAGAAGTGTTCAAGAATATAATGGGATTTCTAATAAATAGGACAAGTGGGGGTCAAGTAAGAAATTAGGAAAATAAAAGCAAGGCCATCTTTGTTGTCTAACAGGTTGTTAAAATGGCTTAAATGGTTGCAAGGCACTCAGACACTTTTTTGCCTGATTTCTCATGCTGTGAGTCACCTGGTGGTAAGTGAGTCTTCCTTTTTCTTTTCTTTTCTTGTAATGAAAGCTCTGGCTTTCTGTCTGCAATCATGTTGTTATTATTTCTTGAAAAGCATTTAAGAAAATCAGTTTGAATAATTTCATTCTGAAGAAATGAGCCCACAAGTTGTTTATTTTCTTTTGGCATTTCCACAGTATGTTATGTGTTACTCTCTTAGTGTGCTAAGACATTTTCATCCTTCCTGAGTAGTTGATACACAAAAGTCCAAGGTTTAATCTTGAACTGATATGATTGCTGTTGCTGCTGTTTTGGTAGCTATCTTCAGAATTAGCTTTTTAAATAGCTGCTTTCCTTTGCTGTAACAAACTGTCTGAGGTAATCAACTTATCAAGAGATAAGGTTTATTTTAGTTCATGGTTCTGGATTTTCTAGTCTGCCATAAGATGGATTTACTACTTGGTAGACCTTGATCAGGGTGCAGTATATTGTGATGGGACTGTGTGTGTGTTTGTGTGTGTGTGTGTGTGTGTGTGTGTGTGTGTGATAAAAGAGACATCTACATCATGGCATCATGGAAGTACAAGAGAGAAAGGGAAAGGAAGAAGCTCATGTCCCATAATCCACTTCAAGGACATCTCCTCAGAGACCTTGTGTTCGGCTTTGCAGATGCATGGTAACTGCTGGTCACTTCAGAGGTCTTCATGGAGAATTGCAATGGAGAAGCAGAAGGTGTGTACAGGGGACCCAGTGGACTGTGTTGGCTGGTAGATTGTTCAGTTTGAACATCCCCAAGGGCAGATGTGGGGGGAGGAGGGTGAGTGTTTGTGAGTGGGGGTGTGCATGTGGGTGGATAGGGGTAGGGGGTGGAGTGTGGCCGTGGGATTGGTTGGGGACCATTTTAGGGAGAGGCCAACTGAGTTTGAGCAGCTGCTAACTCTACCTACTGGCTCTGAGTTGAGTTTAAACCTTCAGCTGATGCCAGGATTGTAGCAGGCTGTGCAGGTCTAGTTTGAGCTTTGTAGCCTGAGGCCAGCCTAAATTTAACAGAAATAGGAGTGCATGCTCACTGGAATCACCCTCTACTTGTCTGTGGAGCAAAGGCTGGAGACTGACGGACACAGACCTAGACTCTGTCCACTCCGTGTACCAGTGGCAGAGGTGACACATTTTGAAGTGGACAGGGTTTTGCTTTTTTCCTCTCTATTTTTCTTCATTGTTTGTTCTTGCTTTTATATGGATATGAACATGATTTTTAGCCTTGTAGTTCTATTCTTATTTTTATTTCTTCCTTCTCTCTTTCACTCCTGTGTTCTGTACCCATTCCCAAAATTAATATGATCCTCATTTATCCTCTCGGCTTATGTCTAATCTCTTCTTTTTCTTCTGTTTTTCTATTTTTTGTCTCAATCCCTTTTACATTTTTCCCTAAAGGGTAAAATTTACATAGTAATGTCTTATTTACTGTATACAATTTTCTAGTGCATTTCAGATTTTGTTATATAAGCACAAATCTAGTTCATCTGGTAAAATGTGACAAGTTAATAGTTACCTCAATCTGTTATTTCTAATCTATGTTTGACATCATCATTATGGTTGATTGCATCATTTTAACCAAGGTAACATAAATGTTCTAACCAGTTACTATTCTGGTGTACCAAGACTGAGTGAGATTGCCTAAGGGTCATAAAAAATACTAGAGGCCAGTGCCAAAGAACTAGACAGTGGGCGGAGTAGGCAGCAACTTCTCATTACAATAAATTGAAGAGATAGATTCTTTCAATAGACTCAAAACCCAAAGCCAGCTACACCTTGAAGACACCTCTCAGAAATAGTCATTTCTTAAAGTTTCTAAATACCTAGCAATAAAGCTTCTCATCAGAGACAATCTACAAGTATCAACCCAGTAATTAAGAGAAAAAGTCCAAAATGGGAAGACATTTAAACAAGATACAACCCCAGACATCCAGTTCACCAAAATCAAACCAAGCGATAAAGTGTGGAACAATCCAAAAAGCGCTCACCTGAACTCTTTGAAGTGGTAACGTGGGAGTAAATAAGCAGATGAAAGGGCTCCATAAATAATCAAATCAGAAATAATTTCTCCGATAACTGCAGTGATGCTGACTGTAATGAAAGACATGCCTAGTGACCCTAGAGCAGATACAAATAAAAAAGAGTTTATAAAAATGATGCAAACTGTGAATGCCCAACGTTGGAAAGAAATGGAATCCATAAAATAGATTTAAACAGATATTCATGGAGGTTAAGAATTCCACTGAAAGTATGTGCAGCAGAATGAGCCAATCTGAAGACAGAATCTCAGGTATGGTACATAAGATTCTACACACTGATCATAAAAAGGAAGATTTCTTAAAAATAGCAAATGACCTTTAGAAATCAATCCAGCAACTGCTAGATGATGCAAAACAATGTAAAGTTCATCTGAGTCAGTGAAAAAGCAGAAGTAGTACAAATGACATGCAAAACATTTCACAGATATTATGGCAGAAAACTTCCTAAGCAGGGAGAAAGAATTTGACAAGTGAGGCATAGATAACTGAGGCTTATAAAATCTCAATTAGCCATGATAAAACTATAGAAAGGCATATCATATTCAAGGTCCCAGAAACTGATTCAACACATGAACAGAATCTTAAAAGCCTTTAGAGGCCAGAAAGATGGTTCAGTGGTCTAAAGTGCCTGCTTAGGAAAGCTTAGGCATCTGGAGAGACTAAGGTTCAATCCCTGGCACTACATCCTAAGCCAGCCCCACCCCTGTGGCAGTCTGAGCCAGCCATAATAATAAAAAATACATGAAAAAAAATGAAAGCTGTTAGAGAAGAGAAACAAGTCACCTATAACAGAAAGCCCATTAGAATCACTACAGAGTTCTCAACACAAACTCTCAAGGAGAGCTTGGAATGAAGTATTCAAAGTCCTAAAAGAAAATAATATCCAACCCAGATTGATGTACTCCACAAAAATAATATACTTCCATGACAAAGACATCTGAGGAAATTCATGAGCACCAGACCAGTACTCCAAAATGTTCTGAAGGATATTCTAAAAAGAATGAACTCCAACAGAATGAATCCACTGGGCAAGACAAAGGCAAATAGTTAGACAGAGGGGATACAAAGTGAGCCAACAATTGGAAAATAACCTGACAAGAACAAGTCAGGACATATAAGTTATGACTAACAATGTTAATCGTTGCACCATTCTAAAGAAATAGACTGATAAGATGGATCCAGACATAAGATCCAACAATATGCTTCATATAACAAACACATTTAATTCAAAAAGAAATTCATAGACTAAAAGTGAAAAGATGGAAAACCATATTCTATGTGACAGGAATCCAGAAAAAATAAGGTAGTTTCTGTTTGCAAACAGAGTAGATTTCAAGCCAAGACTGATTAAAAGAGATGAAGACAGTCACTTCATCCTTATATAGGGAACAACCCAAGAAGAAGGATAAAAATCATAAATGTATATGCACTAAGTATCAACACAACCGTATATGTGCATATATATATGTATATATCTATTTTGGTATATCTGTCTGTCTATCTATCTATCTATCTATCTGAGAATTGAACTGATGACCTTGTGCTTACCAGGCAGGTGCTGTGCCACTGAACTATATCCCTGGCCCTAAAATGAGTATTAACAGACATGAAACATCATATAGCACTACTATAATTATAATGATGGACCTCAGTTACCTATTGTAACAAGTGGACATATCAACTAGACAAATAAAATAAATAGTGAAATATTAGAACTGAACCAAACCTTTGAATAAATGGGCTTAGTAAATGTCTACAGAGTGCTCCATCCCACAACGTCAGAATATATGTTCTTCTTAGCTGCATATGGGACATTTTCCAACATAGAGAACATACTAGCTCACAGAATATGCTTATGTAAATGCAAAGGAGTTGAAATTATCCCAAGCGTATTATCTGACCTTAGTGTAATGAAATTAACACACTTATGAGCAATCAGTGGATCACAGGTAAAATTAAATAAATTATTTTATTTATTTATTTTTTTTTGGTGGGATCAGGGTTCAAACTCACGACCTTGCACTTGCCCAGCAGGCACTTGTGCCTCGGAGCTATCTCCCCAGCCCTAAATAAATTATTTTCTACAATTCAACGATAATGCTAATACGACATACAAGAACTTATGGGATATAATGAAAGTGGTCCTACAAGGCAAATTTACAGCAGCGAATATCCATATCAGGAAAACCGAGTGAGCTCAAATAACCTTGGGCTTCTAGAAGAAGGAGGAGGAATAGAAAGAGGAGGAAGAGAAGGAGAAGGAGGAGGAGGACCAAGGGGAGAAGAAGAAGGAGAAGAAGAAGAGAAAATCAAGCCCAAACGTCTTAATAGGAAGAAAATTATTAAGGTCAGAGCAGAAATCAATGCAATGGAGAATAAAAAAAAAAACAATGCAAAGAATCAATGAATTAAAGTGTTGGTTCTTTGAAAGATTAAATAAAAAAATACTTAGACAAACTGGTTAAAAAGGAAACAAAAGGCTCATACTCATGCAATTAGGAATGAAAAGGGTGAAATCACTCTAGATCCTGCAGTAATCGAGAAGATCATCTTTATCTGCTTTGAGAACTTAGATAGTAATACTATTGGAAAATGATGCACAGACAGATTCCTTGATACATATGAATTACCAAAGCTGAATCGAAAAGACATGAAAATTCTAAATAACTTAATATAAGTCAATCAAACTGAAAATTTAATTAAAAACTATCAACCAGGAAGAACCAGACCCTGATTTATTTCACTTAAGAGTATGTCCTCAAGGTACATCCCTTTACTCAGAAATGTCTCCAGCTTATCCTTCAGGGGGCACGGTAGTAAATCCAATATATATAAACAGAAGTTAGAGACTCAGAAAAACAAGACTGAGAAGACTACACATGCATGTCCCCAAAGCAAAAGTCAGTATGTCTATAACATTAATAAGTAAATAAAGATTTAATTTTCTGTAGGGTTTTTATCATGAATGGGTGTTGGGTTTTGCAAATCCCTTTTCATCATCTAATAAGATGATCCTATAGCTCTGTTGTCCTTGGCTCTGTTAATATGGGGTATTACATTTTTAATTTATCTGCATATGTTGAACCATCTTTTGACGCTGGGATAAACCCTACTTAGTCACGTGGTGTAATTCTTTAGGATGATTTGCTGCATTCTGTTTGTCAGTATCTTATTGAAGATTTTACAACTATGTTCATTATGGAAAGTAAGCTGTAGTTCTCTTTCTTAGCTGGTTCCTTCTCTGGCTTGGATATTAGGGTAACACTTGCTTCCAGGACTGAATCTGGGAGTATTGCTTCCCTTTCAGTTTCATTAAAGAGTATGAAAACAGCTGTACTAGGTCTTCTCTAAATTTGTGTAGACTTAAGTAGTGAATCCATCAGGAAATAAATAATACCCTCGTGTGTAAAAACCACATTGTCTCTTTGCTGTAAGAAATGGAAAGGGTAAATAAGATCCTAATGTACATAAGATATTGTGAAATAGGGCGCCCCTCTGCCCCGCCTCTGCGTTCTCGCGACTAACTTCCTGTTCCAGCCCAGCCCAAACCGCACCGCTGGGAGCTGAGCCTGCGCACCCACCGCAGGTAAGCCCCTGCGCCCCTCTGCCCCGCCTCTGCGTTCCCGCGATTAACTTCCTGTTCCAGCCCAGACCCAAACCGCACCGCTGGGAGCTGAGCCCGCGCGCCGGCTGGGTCAGGATCCTTGGCCCGCCTTCCCCTCCCCCCCCTTTTTTTTGAACCCCTCCAGCCCAAGCTCCAGCACTGAACCCATCAAATAG
>PVJA010027475.1:0-28544 GCA_004027025.1 Myocastor coypus
TCTGTAGGTGGAGGTGGAGCTTTGGAATTGAATAGTCCTGGTAGGCTCGTGGACCAGATTTGTTGCCAAATGGGCTATTTGATGGGCTCGGTGCTGCAGCTTGGGCTGGAGGGGTTCAAAAAAAGGGGGGGCGGGGAAAGGGAAGGCAGGCCAAGGATCCTGACCCAGCTGGCACGCGGGCTCAGCTCCCAGCGGTGCAATTTGGGTCTGGGCTGGAACAGGAAGTTAGTCGCGGGAACGCAGAGCTCAATTCTTAAAATGATCTCATAACAAAGGCATGATTGATGTCACGTTTCAGATGAAGAAAGTCAAAGACTAGATAATTTTTTTTCTAAGTTTCAGTTGCTATTGGACAACAGAGGTGCTGTTAAATAATATTGACAATAAAATTGATGCATAGTGAAATATCTTACAAGAATTTTAAAATCAGGGAGATCTGAGTTTAAAATATGGTGCTAAGGCTTCAAGCACAAATTTGAATTAGGTGGTACATGAAAGAGAAACTGTATTCTCTAATTTCCAGGTTCTAGGGGAGAAAAAAATGTGCATGTGCCTACCCTAAGTCCAGGTCAGTGCAGTTTGCTCAGTAAAGATTACTTGCTTGTGTTGCTACATTTCCAGTGAAATCTCTTTTACATGTGAAACAGCTTCTTCTTTTACATGTCACATAGCTTAGAATATTTAAAAAATATTTACAATCATGTCCTAAATGCCTACTCGTGGGATCATTAGACAATATACGAGGTATCTCATGATGATCTTTAGGAAGAACAACAGAACTGTTGTTGCAATCTGCAGGAACATGTGCAGATGTTGCTGCCGAACATAAGATAACTTAAATACCCATTGAATTCAATAATTGCTCTTCACAACAAAGGACTAAGCAGTGCTAGGAGAATGTCTTCACAATATCCCGGAGATATCTGAGAAAGGCAAATCTGTCATACACCTTCTCTATCCTCATACACTGCAGATTGTGCCTGGTCCCAATTGCAATCAGATGAGTCCCTGAAACCTCAGCCTACCAAGATAACAGTGTTAATGAATGTTGACTCTTATCTCCACTCTACCCCTATTGTCTCTCAAGCATAATGCAGACAAATAATAAATCTGCCTGTCGTGACTGGTTGACTTTCTTAGTTCTCAGCATCCAAAACCTTTCCTGTTAGCTGCGACTCTCTTGTCATTTCCATTGTTGCTGCATTTCTTGTGCAGCACATCTGAACTTAAACTTTCTGATTTTCTACTTTATTTTGTGTTCTCCACTTCTCTCATGTGCATTTTCAGGAGTTCACATTTTGGAAATGTGTGGAAAATTGATACATGTAAATTTGTTCTGTATAAAAGTGTAATAAAAATTATACTTGAGCAACCAGTCCAGTATCTAACCTGGAACAGATTGTAAAAATGAATGTTTTCTCCCTCTGGTGCACAAAAGCTAGAATGAAAGCTAAAGCAATGACAGCTTAGCCACACACACATCTGTTCTCGTGTCAAGGGGTTGTTGATACTAGATGAATTTGTCACAGTGAATTGAAAAAGTGAATGGCAGTTTATCAGCATTCGGAGATTCTTTCTCAATGATAGCTTTCTGTCCTCACCAATGCGAAGAAGAAATTCACAATCATTGCAACTGCTAAAATCAGACTTGTACCAAGCATAAATATGTTATTGTAGGAGAGCCTTGTAGCCCTGGAAATAATCCTACTGTTCCTGGAATTCAAGTAAGGGTTCAGATGCTGGTACAAGTCCTATACAAGCTGGGAAACAGACCATAATGCAAGTCATCTTAAATTTTCTCTTCTTTCAACTATATGACACTGCATTCCATCATTTGTAAAATTCGTGTGTGTGTGTGTGTGTGTGTGTGTGTGTGTGTGTGTGTCTGTGTGGGTGATACCTGGGATCAAACTCTGAACCTTATGTACCAGGTTGTATGCTGCTGAGCTATATCCCCAGGCCTAAAATTCTTTTTCATCCTTTTTTCACATTTAAATTATTTCTAGTGTTACAGCGTTACAGAGGATAGAATATACATTAATTGAAAATCTCGGATTAATGCTCAGATGGAACTCTAGATACAACAGACATTTTCAAAAATGAATGAACTTATTGAAAAGAAAAGAGGTACTGAGATGAGGAGAAGGACAGGAGAGGGAGTGGGGGAAACAGATTTATCTGTGTATGTAAGCAGGATGGTTTGGACAGCTGTGCTGTGCACTTCTGCACAGTAGAAGCAGTTAATGCTTTAATTTGTTTCATCTACTTTTTCAAATGTTTCTCCTCTGTGTCTTTTTAATTTCTTATACATGTCTTTCTTTTTTTCTTCTTTCCATTTTACATGCTTATACTTGATAACATGAATAACTGATTTGAAGACAACACTGTGTATTTTAGCAATTACTGTGAAATTCATATTAATTTCTTAAGTGAGATTCTGTATTTTTTGTATTTTTCTATATTAATTATAATTTTATGGTCTTTAAAAAAATAAAAATTCCAACACAAGAAAATTAAGAATCGTCTTCTCCTATAGGATTTTTGTTTTCCATTTCTGCCTGCCTCAATGCGATTGTTTCTGTTGCCATCTTACTTTCCTGTACGTGCTCTGTTAGGTTTAGTGTCCACATGCACATCAGTGCTCTCATTTGGTTTTCTCTTTGGAATACATTTTCAAACTATTTTTTCCAATATTTTAAAGTGTTTTGTAAATGAATTGCTAGATCTATGTATATTTGTTTTTATTTTTTAAATGGAAACATTTATTTTTATTTTTTTAAAACTTTATGTTATGGCCGGTTCAGCCTGCCCTGGGGGTGGGGGTGGTGCAGCATGTGGTGGTGGGGGTCAAACCAAGATCTCTGTGGTTGCCTAAGCAGGTGTTTTAGACTGCTGAGCAATCTCGCCAGGCCCATTGTGCATTTTTATTTTGTACCAGGAATCAAACTCATCATCTTTCACTTGCCAGGCAGAAGTTGTGCCACTTAGCTGTGTATCCCTAGCCATGATCTAAGTATATTTCAAAAAAGTACTTCAATTGGTTCTGTAGAAGAAATATATTTTGAGCTAACTTTTAAAAACATTATGACATCAGAATTATTTTGAAGTAGAAAGAAAAAGCATTCTGACTCATCAGGATTAATATATTCACTAATACATTCAAGAATAATGAACATTTAGAAAGATTTACAAGTAAAAGAGGAAATTTTATAAATTATTTCTTGATAAAAAACTGAGACTTCCAATAATTACTGAGGTAAGTAGTTCACGATGAAGACGAAATAACACTTAGCTGTGCTATTTATAATATAATACATTCCTAAAATGTATATCTCATGTAGAATTATTTATTCAAGATTTCAAAATTGCTTATTAATCCTCTTCCTACTACATGCTAAATAATGTAAAATATAGTGATAAAATCAAAATAATTAACATAAAGCTTCACATTAAATAACTTAAAAGCCAAGGTGAAGGAGTGGGAATACACCCAAGCAGGAATGTAATTGTACAGGAAACAGTCTCAACAACAGAAGTGAGCACTGTAAGCATGAATGGCCTGTCCATATCTAGGTCATGCTCATAGTAATGTCATACCACTTTCCTTGTTTCTAGACATTAGCTTATTCATGGACAATTTTGTGCAATGGCTTATCAGTGGGAATCTGCTTGGGGACTTGTGGGAAAGCTACACGTGCTCCTACTTGGGCAACACACACAGCTCATGTGATGTTGTCTTGATTAGCCAACCAAAGAAATCTATTCCTATGTGAAAATTGCAAAGAAAAATGCAAAAAAAAATTGGTCAAAATTATTAATAATACTTTTTACCTGACAAATTCCCAACCAACCCTCGTCTAGTCTGGAATTGTAAGATAACACAAAATATATCCTTAATATTTAAGTGATTAGCTTTGAAGCTGAACAAAAAGGATAATAATAAAAATAGCTTAGTAAACTCCTCTTCAAATAGTATTATCTTTAAATCTCTCAAAATTCAAATCTAATAAACCCAAACTTGTTCCCTGCTCTATCATTATTCAAGTATAAATAACCAACTGATTGTTTTGAGGTTTATATGTATGTTTTGAAATTACAATTTCTAAAAATAGAAACCATCTTGCTTTGCTTCAACCCCTCACTTGCCATCGAGAATAGAGTTTCTCAACTCCCAGGAGTAAAATTTCTCTCTATGGCATTATATCCAACCAAGAGCTTGGATATCATCAGTTTAGTGACAAGCAAAATATATTAACTCCACTGAAAAAGATGAACACATATTATACACCTAAAAGTGCACTCATTGATATAATTAGATATTATAAATTGCTGGTACAAGTATAAAATTATTGCTCTGAGTATAATTCTGTTTCTTATTAAGTGTTTAGCAAATGATTGTGTTAAAAGAAAGAAAAGCACAGGAAAAGCCAGGTCAACACTGGTGGGTTTACTTAACTCAAACAGAAATTAGATCAACATAAAATGATCTAATTATAAAGCTGAATGGAAAGCATCATCAATTTTTTGTCATATTTGTATTCAGGCTTTTGCTTTAACTTAATCTTATCAATGTCTCAATCAACCAGTGAATATTAACTAGCTTTCTATTTACTACTCCATAACGTAGTGTTAACATTAATAGATATTTTTTCATGTCTTTTCCACTTTACTTCTTATATGTTTCCCTGACAACAATTTCTATTGACTTCAAAACTTTCAAAGAATAACTTTAAGTAGCTCATAATAGACACAATGTCTAATTACTTACACTAATATTCTATTTTCAGGTTACATTTTGAGCAGGGGATTCGGAAAACCTGATGGTTAAAAGCATTATGCTGATGACACACAGAAGCCAACATTTCCCTTAAAATGTTTAAAAAGCATTTAATTTAAGTGAAAATGCCTTAAGGCCTTGTTTCCTTTTTATGCTTAGTTTTCAACACTCAGTTTTAAAACAAAAGCTTACCCAGGTGTGGTGGTACACACTTGTAGTCCTAGTGCTTGGGAGGCTGAGGCAGGAAGATAAGTGTGAGCTCGAGACCAGCCTGGGCTACAAAAGTGAGCTCAAGGCCAGCCTGAAATGCATAGCAAGACCCTGTCTCAAAAAGACAAAAAAAAAAAGCCTGGGAAATGCTTTTTGTTAGTAATTGATGTACTGAAAACTGAAGTGCTTAAACAAATAATTAAAATTATGTCTTTGAAGGATAGTAGTAGAAGCAGCAAAGTTTACATTCTTGCTTGGGTTATGACTTGGGCATTAGGAAAAAGGAAAAGGTGTTTTGCAAATGATGGCAGCAATACACAATCAGGACATAATGGTCTAAAGAAACATTAGGGGTAAGTGCTCCTTGACAGTTGCAAGATATCAATTAGTGATGCTGGAACATAGCAGTCACTACATATAGCACTTCAAATTTAAAAATAGTACCTTTTCCATATTTGTTTGATTTTTTTAACATGAAGAATTCATTATACTATGTCATTTAAGACAAAGTCCCTGATATTTTATGAGAATCTTTGATAATTTTAGAATCCAGAAAGTCCTGATGGATATTATGGAGTATTATCCAATGATCAACCTAACAGGTTATCAGTAAAAATATAAAATTATTCTTAAGTCACAGTGTAAGGTACTTCTTTCTAACTAACGTAGAATTTATAAAATGTTTTGAATTTGCATATTTATGTTGAACTGCCCATTTATAATTTGTTGGATTTTTTCAAAGTTCTCCACATGGAAGAACAGATGCTAATAACATGACTAACACTTGGTCAAGCATTTTAAGAAATAATACCATTAAGTCTTCTTATGATGAAAACTACATATTTTGGCATGAATAAAACAAATTAAATTTCCATGCAGGTTTCTCAAAGGTTGTGTTAAATTCTTGGAATATGTGTTTCTTATGCCAGTTACAACTTACAAATTACCAAATGGTTTCATCATAAACAAAGAAACTTTGGTATGTGAAGGAATAAGTCAAACGTCTAGAATATACTTAGTGCCTCTTCTTATGGTGTAAAGTACAATAAAAGTGCTTTGAAATACTTAAAATATTTTAAAATAGTATCCATTATTTGAAATTCTACCATTTAATTGTAAAACTAACATATCAATGCCAAATGTTTTCATTTTCTTAATCACTTTCAATTACTTAACTATAAATTTTTTTGAAAAATGAGTAATAAAATTTTAACATAATTGAAATATCGCTGCAACTTCAGTGAGCTTCCTTCAATTCATCTATTTCTACAATTGTCTCTGGTGTAAGTCTGTCATATTTTAAGAATTTCCAAAGAAAGAATTAGCAAAAATTTCGTCAAGAATTGAAGTATCATTTTTTTTTTGTCAGCGACACTCTCACATGTGTAAATTTCTTCTTTTTATTAGATCAGGGAAGAACACCTACAGAACATAATAACAGATTTATACAGTATATAATTAAGAAAAATACAGTTTTAAAACCTGGAGAAACTCATTACCTACTGCATGTTTAATATAATGCTAGTATTTGCTCCTCTGTCACCCTAAATTCTTTCCATTTTAATATCTTAGTGTTGCACACCATGAGGAAAGTAAATAGCCAAATATGAGTGATAGTTTAAGTCTCTTATGTTTCCATATATATATATATATATATATATATATATATATATATGATTATCCACTTTGTTACTCTGTTTTCATATTGTTTCTCTAAATCTGGTGTCTAGGAAAAAAGAAAAACAAACCTAAGACTTTAATAAGAATACCACAAATGGAGTACAGTAGGAAATCAGATTATGCTTTTCATTGTTTGCTTAGTCTTATACGTATTAAATTGCTTTCCGAGTATACGTTAATAACATAATTTCCTGTAGTGAGACATAAGCATTATTGTTCAGATTTTTAGCCATTCATTTGTTGATAAAGCACTATTGTTCATTTTGACAAATACAATTGTAATTCATTCAAAATAATATTTAGATGATATGATATAATTTAATCCAGTAGAAATCTACCACTTATGTTGTGATTTTATTTATAGCAAATAGCATAAGTTAGTTATTGTGTGGCAACATAAAGGTTAAGCCTAGCTTAGCTATACATAAAATGTCTTGATAATTCCATATATAAGAAAATATATAGGACGTGCTTTTGTATGCATGTGTATGTTTTTGTGTACAGATATAGTGTCATCATACAATATCCATTTAATTTATTTTTATTTATTTATTTTTTTTAGAATTTTATTTCATTTTTTTTTTCTTGTTTCAGAACTTTTGTTTGTTTGTCTGTTTATTTTTATGGCCGGCTCAGCCTGCCCTGAGGGCAGGGCTGGTGCAGCATGTGGTGCCGAGGATCGAACTGCGGTCCCTGTAGGCTTCCAAGCTTTCCTAAGCAGGCGCTTTAGACCGCTGAGCCATCCTGCTAGGCCCCATTTTAATTCACTGATAAATTTATCTCATCCGGTATTATTTAAGTTTAAAAGTTTAAGTTTTGACTTCTACTTACATATGCTATGGTATACTTTAAAGAATTATCTTAGAATAAGGCAGTAATTAAAAAAATAAGGCAGTAATTGCTTTGTAACATTTTCATAACATTTATCTTTATACCTGGCACTTAGAGACTCAACAGTAAGAAAATATGTTGGAAAAGCTCAAGATTTTACACTCTATCATATTTCTTTTACTTTCTAATGTTTACCTTTAAATGTGCAGTCATCTATCCTCACCAGGAATATATCATCCTATAGTGAATTTTCAATTTCCCATTTGATAAGACTGAGAATGCAGAGAATAGTGAATAGAGATTTCTTGAACTTCTCCAGCTAAACCTCCCAGTCCAGAGGTTCTGTCTTGAAATAGAGGCAATGTTGAATCGCAGTCAATTTTGCTGATACCAAAACTAAAAGCACTTAATATAAAGTGCAGATATAATGGTTTAAGCTTCAAAAGTTTTGTAGAAAAATCAGTGCTTGTCAAATGAGAGAACCAACAAGAAGTAGAGCAAAAATGGTCTTCTAAAAAGATTTGATACGATAATTTTTAAAATATGCTGAAAGCTATTAAAACCAGACACTTAATTTCAAATAGATATGAAGTTAAATCACATATGACATATTCACAAAATTTAAATATTTAATTTGTGTTGTTATTATGTTTACAATATTGTGTAACCATCACCACATCCATTTCCAGAACTTTCTTTATCACCCTAAAAGAAGCTCCATACCTGTTAAAAAATAATATTCTGGGCTGAAGAGGTAGGTGAGTAGTCTCAGCACCTACCTGGGAAGTGCCATGACCCAGGTTCCATCCTTGGTACTGCCTGCTGTGCAGGCCCAAGAGCCTCAGTTGTGCCTGGCTGGGTCTGAAACCAGTCATGCATATCTATAATCGCAGTGATGAGAAGGATCAGTATGAATTCAAGCATGACCTAGTGTTAATGTTATTAATAATTATAATTAAATAACAGCAATGATAATAAAAATATAAATTGTGAAAGAGAATACAGAAGAAACTTGGGAAGTGGGAATGGAGTGGAGAAGAATAAAAAGAATCAAGGTATGTTAAGTAGTGTACCTACTTCCTAAAATAAATGTGAATTATCTAATGAAAACATGTATTACTCAAGAAAAATAAAATATTTTTAAAAGATATATGTTAAGAGCTGACATGTGTATGTATACATGCATACATAAATGGTGATAACATTGTGATGTGTGTTTAAAATATGTTAAGCTCAATTACCTATTTTATTTTATAGAGTAATAGTATCACAAAGCTTCTCTGCTGGAAGGTTGAGAATATAAGTTAACAGACCAAAAATTGGAGGAAAAGAGGGGCTATGAAGAGAGCCATCATTTTGGCTCTAGCCCTTCAAGGTCAGTGAGGACTCAGGACATAAGAGAACCTGCGCAGTAATATCCTATAACTCAGTGGTTTCTCAAATTTTCTGTCAAGGAGATTATGGGACTTCAGAGGTATGGGATAAATGAAGTATAGTGTGTCTAGGGAGAGTCATCTAGGGAGAAAATATTCTCTCAGACTTTCACAGAGAGCAAACTGATGAAGCAATGGCCGTGACTCGTCCCGGTGGTTGACACTGACAACAGTTCTACAAAGCAGTGTATATGGTTCCAAAGTTAATCCTGAGGAGATATGACCTTGGAAAATACAAATGATGAAAGTTTTGTTAGACAGGTCTTGCTTCAACTTGCCCTTGATCACCCAGCAGAAAAGCTTAATTACGAGGCATAAAACGCAGAGCTAGATTAGTATGGTGAGCTGTAAGAGGCTTAAATCAACAGCCTTCAATATTGCCAGTTTCACCAATAACCCACTGCCATTATGGAACATTGGACTATGTATACAAATACTTCTTCTTAGTTCAAAGGGAGGAAAATTTTTTCTTTCTTTTTCTTTCTTTCCTTACCAATATTGATTAGAAAATTTATCACATCTACACCCTGTGCTCTGTATAATTATTATGAGAACAACAATATGCAATGTGTTAATTATTGGGAATGTACTAGTAACATGTTTTGAAGCTCATCTTGTTATCTCTTATTAAAAGTAATAAAAATGTAATGATAAAATATGTATTGCAGTTAAAGGCAGATTACCAGCGATTTCCCTTAAAATGTTCTCCTTGGATTGGTGCACACATCTCATGGCTTTTCCTCCCTCTAAAGAAATTCTGAAAGTCCTTTTCTGTGAGTGTCTTCAGTTATGCTGTTTCAGATGCCTCAGTCAGTGTCTTAAACTGTTTGTGAGTATTTGCCCTTCATAGTCATTTGACTTTAAAAAAGAGCCAAAATGTGCACTGTGGCATTCAGGGAGCGTGGCAGATGAGGGCATCCAGCAACGTTTTCACCAGCCTGCCTTTCTGTTGGAAGGCACTTGACAGCTGCATCCACCGTAGTTTGATCACACATCATAAACACACTCATGAAAAAGGATTTTCAGAACTGCTTTGAACAGTGTCAAGAATGGTGGCATAAATGTGTTTGAAGTAGCCAGTACTTAATAGGGAATGAATGGCAATGTGTCATACAGTAATATTTTAAAATGTAAGCATTCACTTATTTTGCTTACCACTTGCATGTGTATATGTATATGAAGATCAAAAATCATATGTGTTATCAGATCAACATTAGAATTTCTTATATTCATGCTCCATCTCCTAGCTCTTGGGCTGTGCTTGCTAATAAACTGTTAAAAACAAGCAAGTCTGAGATTTCTTCGCATGTCATTGGTGATCAGTGGGTTTAATTAGTGATTTGCACTGATAACAGTAACAATTACAATTTTGCATTTCATAGTATAAGGACCAAGTGAATGTTCCAAATCTGGAAACCAAAACCTAAAATGCTTTAAAGTTCAAATAATATTTGTGCGCCAACATGACACAACAAGCTGAGAATTGCAGATGCACTAAAAACACTGTGTGAAATTCCCTTTAGGCAATGTATATGAGGTACACGCAAATCGGAAATGAACTTTGCGTCTAGACTTGAGTGACATTCCCAAGATATCTCATTACATCTATGAAATTATTTGAAAACTTTAAAAATAACTAAAATCCGAAGTACATTTTGTTTCCAGCAGATAGAGTCACCAAATATTAACATTATATTAACGAAAAAGGGCCAGCCATTGCAAGGATTGAAAGATCAGATGAAATGTTAGAAGTAGCCACTTCAATTTGAATAATACTTTATAGTTTTTCATTCAACTGAAAACTTTTTTCCTTCACTTATCACTGTTCATGCTCACAGTCCCAAGACAATACATAATGAAGTCAGGTAGCTTGGTCCAGGTCTTTCTTTTAGTTTGGGCATAGCAGATATTCCAGTGGAACTACAGCTGTGATACTGCTTCTATACATTTACCTTATACTTATGAAGACTGACATCACATTTCACTTTCTAGAAGATCACTGACCATTGGAAATATTAGTTGAGCCACACATAAAATTTAAAATACTCCATTAGCCACATTTTAATATTGAAAACAAACAAAATTAATTTCTTAATATACTTCATTTAATAGACTATCATAGGGGCCAACAGGATGGCTCAGTGGTCTAAAGTGCCTGCTTAGAAAAGCTTAGGTGGCTGCAGAGATAGCAGTTTGATTTCAGGCACCACATGCTGCACCAGCCCCACTCTGAGGGCAGGCTGAATTGGCCATAATAATAATTTAAAAAATAAATAAAATAAAAATAAAATGTCATAGTTTGAATATTGAATCAATGTAAACATAAGAAATATTTTGCATTGTTTCTACCATTCTGTTTGTAATCTGGAGTGTATGTTACACTCCATAACATATCTTAGTCCACTCTAGAAAAAATTCATCATTTCAGTTACCTAGTGGCCATTAGTCTCTACAGCATATTTCTATAAGTTTTTTCTATTGCTGTAATTGATGAATCATTTTATTGAGAAGTTTTAATTGGATGCATCTTCTACTCTCACAACTGAATTCATTAGAATTAATATCAGAAAAAATCAGAAGTGGTAGAAAGCAATGAAAACTGGAAGTTTATTAAGAAATAATGAGATTTACATTTAAATGTGAACATACATATCTAGGATATACATTTACTTTCTCTCCTGATAATTAATTATGTCTACAAAACATTTTGCACAGTGCCTGTTTGATAATTAGCAGTACAGAAAAGTAATATTTTTTCTTCATTTTATTTATTTTATTTTACTTTATTTTATTTTATTTTAGGGAAAGTATTACAGGATTTTCAGAGTCTCACTAATAGATCAGAGTCAGAGTGATCTGCCTGTTTATAGCCTCCCAAGAACTGGGATCACAGGTGCACAACACCATACCCACTCTCAATTGCCCATCTTAGCACATCCTGGGGGCGGGACCAGGATGGCAGGCCAGGAGCATTGAACTGCTGGCCACTGTGCCTGCATGCAGGTGCTTTAATCCACTGAGATACTTGGCCAGCCCTAATATTTTTTTCTAAAAAAGATATATATTTGTGAAGTTATCATCTACAAGCCTAGAAATAAGACAAATCTAAAACCTGGACCAGATAAACGGAATTACTGTAACATTTCTAGAAGGCAAGCAGGGTGTGTGCTACACTGGCAAGGCTCTTATACAGTTGAAAACTTCCTCAGCACATGTGAAACTCAATACTGTGAACTAAATTGTTAGTTCTTGCTGATGAACTGTTTCAGGTAACAATACAATACCACAAACAAGGCCATGGAATTCGATAAATTCTAAAGAGCTTCTAAGTCTTGGGTTTGAAGTCCTGCTACCCAGGTGTCCTTGTTTATGTGCTGTCATACAATCATCAACATAGAAATACTGTTTCGATTTTTAAAGCACGGCATGCTGTATATCATTATAGCATTAGATTATTTGTAAACTCTCTATAGGGATTATAGTACACAGACTTCACAGAGATTAGATGCATTGGTTCTTTTCAGTGCTGTCATGGTCTATTTTCTTACTCAGATGTTTTGAAGACAATTGGCACATCTTATAATTAGCTCATTATTCTAGGCATGTTCATGGAGTGGTACAATGATCATCATAAACAATACGTAATATTTGTATCATGTCAAAGAGGAAATCCATAGCCATTATTAGTTATTCTTCAAATTATTCTCTGAATACACATCCTCTCTCTCTCTTACCCCACAGTTTCTACAAACCATTTATTAACTTTTTGCTTTAACATATATGCCCGATGATCTATTTTTTAAATACTTCCTGCACCCAGCACCCAGTTGGGACCCTGGTAGAAGGCTATTCAGTTCCCGTTTGAGCAGTCAATTAAAAAACTTCTCTCATCAGATTCCTATACTATGAGGGCACAATACACCAACATATATTGCTCTAGTACAAGGCACCTGATCCTAGGAACAATTTCTAGCCCCTATATAGTTCTTCTCTATTTGTCATCTTTTAGCTGTCTCTAAAAGTTCTTCTTAGCTAGTGCAAGTGTGAGGCTCCTGTGTACTTAAGACAACAGCCTTCTTTGATCCAGAAATGGATATAGATTTTTAAAGATTCTAAGTTACATATGAAGTCATCAATAGAAACACAGTTATCAAGTGCAATTTATGAAATTTAGAAGAGTATCAGGTACCTCACAAGCATTGGGGAAATAAAAATTAAGAATAATCTGTGGTGATATGAATTATAGGAGCCATTACAAACAAGAACATTTGTTTGGCATTAGCATATACTAAATATTGAATAATTGTAAACTACTCTTACTATTAATATTGGTTATGTTAATGGAAATCTTCCAAGTACATCATGTCTTATTTTCATCATGGACCACAATGGTATATCTCAGAGCTGTTTTGATACATTTTAAAATAAATATATTTGTTACTTATGCGTAAAATCATGATTTTTAAATTAAATTTATAATATGTGATATTATCATTTTTATTTTTTTATTGTTTATATTATGGCCGGTTCAGCTTTCCTGAAGGGTTGGGCTGGAACAGCATGTGGTTCTGGGCATTGAACCATGGGCCCTGTGGTCTCCTAAGCTTGCCTAAGCCATACCATGATATTAAGTGCTTATTTGACTTATACTTTTTGGACAACTGATTCAACACATTGAGAAGTTAAGCAATAAAACAATGTAATTAGTGTCATTTTTATCAGGAAGTTTATTAGAAATTACTCATGGAATAGGCACTTTTATTTTAACAGTTGACTCCTAAATACAGATTAGATAGTCAAACTGATACAACTCAAGATATACCAAACTGATATGTTTTCTCTTTTATTTCAGAAGTTCAAAATGATTTAAGTCATTTAGAGTTGCTAAAGATGGCAGCTTTTTCGTTCCCAAATAGGTAAGCCTGAAACCTGCTTCACTGTATCAAAAAATCATATTCATGATGGCCATTTAAGGCACTGAGCCTGGCATGTTAGAAAACATTCAAAATAAAGTATGCAAAGACACATGTGCTCCTGCAACTAATTTCATCATTTATTGTTAGGTTGAAGTTAGGAAAATACACTTGAATCCTTGAGAAAATTCAACAAAAATAGCTTTTAAAGCAGAGATTTTAAACTATACCATTTATAAAGAAATTGAGAAAAATAAAAGCAACCAACCCAGCCTCAAGCCAAACCAGAAATATATTTTATTACATCAGTGGCAGAAGAATTAAAGGTCTCAGTACAATGTGATTCAGTTGAACTTAAGAGATTAATCTTTTGGAGCAATCACTGGAGCTAATATGAAAACTACAATGTCTTACTATTAATAAACCAGTGGAGTAAATCATAGAATGAAGCTCAGGGAATTACATTGTATTTCTAAATTTGTCAACATGATAGTTTGTGACCTTGATAAAGCCACTTAACCTTTCTTTGCCTCAGCCTTCTCATTCATAAAGACAGGAGGAAGATGTACCTATTCAGAGCATAAATTCAGCCGACAGTGACTAGAAAGTGCTTTAAATACATTGCCACATTAGATCTGTTAGAGATATTATATAAAGTACAAAAATGCTGCCAAAACGATCACATTCTTGTAACAATCACATCCTTCTTTTCAGGTTTTTCAATTCAATTTTCTTTTCTGAACTTCTTTACTAATCTTGCTGATTTTCATACTTAGATGGGAAAATTTTTTCCGGTGAAACATTCATAATCCTTTCACTTAGAATCATTACTTCGGGGCCTGGCAGGATGGCTTAGTGGTCTAAAGCACCTGCTTAGGAAAGCTTAGGCGGCTGCAGGGACTGCGGTACGATCCCTGGCACCACATGCTGCGCCAGCCCTGCCCTCAGGGCAGGGTAAGCCGGCCATTAAAAAAAAAAGAATCATTACTTCATTGTATGATCTAGCCTTAGGAATTGGATCACTTTAAATGTTCAGGCTGTTTTCCAAACTTGGACAGAAATATTATTCTTCATTCATTTCTAATCTTTCTTTATAAAATTATAGAAATATATTTTGGCAAAAAAATTCTTGAGACAAAAGTGAATATCATGAAATTTATTAATATTTTTAAAAATCTATATAATTCATGGTTCTTGTCCTTAGACTCTGCAATCCAAAAATAGATACTATTACTATCTTCTACATTTTTGTCTCCATAAGTTAAGAAAAACTACAATACTTTCCAGTTACTGGGTCTCTTTCTACCATCTTTGAACATGTTATTTCTCTACACCCATGTTCTCACAGCTAATCTGGAAAAGGGAAAGGATTACAGTTATATCTTGAGTATGAATCAGACTTTAGTGAATCTCACATTAGGATATGAAAATTTACAAGACTCCTGAATATTCTCAGATTTTTATTCAGTAATATTGAAATATAGAAAATCATTGTATCATCCAAAAATGAATTTGGAAGTTCTACTGCTGTTTACTGTACCACAGCTCTGCACTTCTGAGATCATATGGTCAGAGTAGGCCCTTTATTCTAAGAACCCTAAACAATAGCTAGTAAATATGAAAATATGCATGCTCTGTCTGAGAAAATCCACTGGAACTTAAAAATCATATAGTAAATACTGCTTTGTTTAAGGGAATATAGGAATGTGTTTATATGTGTGTCTGTGTGCATATATGTATTTATGTATAATTTTGATGAAAATGCTACATATACTAGGAAAATATCAAAACAAGCTTAATAAACAAATCTTCATATTCTGAAATAGTGTAGTATTGATACAATATAAATTTAGAAAAATGGAGTTAAGTATATGGATGATCAAAACAAAACTTGGAGGTGATGGAATTAAACACAACTGAATACACATGTTAATGAAAATTTATAAATGTTAAATATAGATAAATTTTACTGATATAAGTTATATGTGCACACTTTATAAAAAAGATCAACTAATACTCTAACACTATCTCTACCACATGGTGGCAAATTACCAGCAGAGGGATGGAAGACACTGACAATTAGCAGGACATGTAGCATACCTCTGTCGCACATACACAGCCTATTTTTCATCTATATGGGGTTCTTTCAATTATATGATGACTTGCTCTATGTTTATAGTTTGTATTATTTATTTTATTTAATTGTGATATCAAAATAAATGATAAAACTATAGACTATATCCTAGATTTTATAGTAGATAAAAAACTACACATAAAAATGTAAATGATACAGTTCAGAAAAAGGAAAGAGAAGTGCATACTAGCTTCTTATAGCTTTCTATATGGTCTTTGTATCACATTATGAACAACAACTTCAATAAAATTGGAGAGATACTTTAATAAAATTATACTGACTTTTATCAAATGAAAGAAGCAACTAAAGTGAAATACAGAGTCAAGAATAAAACATATGTTAATAAATTTGGATGAGATGTGTGAAAACTAACATTAAGCACCTTAAGGGAAAATGTAATCTCATTTGTGTAAAAATCTTTAACTACATGAAAATATTGAATTAACAATTAATGCAAAGAAGTTAGAGTTTTTGCTTAAGCCTTAATACAAATGGGCAAAAGAATGTAGGAAGTGTAAAGGTTAATGTAATGTTCAGTAATACTGTATTATTGAAAGCGTATCTGAGATCAGGATAGAAGATAAAACCCACTACTGTTTTCCATATCTTACAAGTTTCAATAGTATCACTTTTCCTGTTTCAAACACAATCTAAAACAACTGATTTAAACTAGTTTATTGCTTATACTGCTTTACTTAACTGAAGACCACATCTATTGACTGACTGCAGTTTCCACATCACACGGGATTCCTACTGCAATCCTTACAGACCTCTATCAATTTGCAATTGGAAGATAAACTTGGCAGTATCACTTTCCATTTTATTTTTTTATTTTTTTTAATTTTTTAATTTTTTTTAATTTATTTTTTCTCGTTTCAGAGCCTTTGTTTGTTTATTCACTCATTTTTTATGGCTGGCTCAGCCCGCCCTGAGGGCAGGACTGGTGCAGCATGTGGAGCCGGGGATTGAACCGCGGTCCCTGAAGCCGCCCAAACTTTCCCAAGCAGGCGCTTTAGACCACTGAGCCATCCTGCCGGGCCCTCACTTTCCATTTTAGATTGATGTAGAAGCAAAATAGAAATTATCACTCCATTGTTAACACTGAAAACAAGCTAGGAAAAGCCTGAAAGCGCAAGTCTTTCTGGAGCACTAAGGATTGAAGGTAAAGGACAATCCTACCTACCATTTGGTGATCAGACAAATTTAGAGGGACACACCAACAATCACTTACTTGGAACAAGAGTCCTGGAGCTGTAGTCACTTGAGAAATCATCATAATCAAATCCTAATATGACACAAAAATTGCAATCACTAGGCAAGGAATTTAACATAACTATGTGTAATATATTAAGTGCTGTAACTAAAAAAAAAAGAAACATAGACAACAACTAGCTAATATATTTAGACTGATTGAAATCCATAGAATAAATGGGAAAAGAATGGTAGAAATTAAATGCATTGTAGAAGACTTGAAGAGTGCTTTGGATGGATCACAGTCGAAGAAAGAGTCAGAGAATTTTAAAACAGGGCTTTAGAAAATTCAACAGCTGAAATAAAGAGAAAAGATTAAAACTAGAGCCTTTCCTTCTGAAGGTTGTAATGTATGATTAGAATAATGGAAGTTTAAGAAATAAAATATAGAACAGAATTATATTTGACAAAATGACCACAGGGTTCCTCAAGGTAATGGCAAGTATTAACTAAAGTTGCAGAAAGCACTAAACAGACAAAATAACAGAATTGTTACTCCTAGACCTGTTATATTCAAACTACAGAAAAGGTACAAATAGAAAACCTGGAAAGGACATAGAGGAAATATGTGTGTGGTGAATTACAATAACTATCAGAGTGAACTTTTTCTGAAAAAAATGAGCCAAGCAATAAAAATGAAGTAGGATACTGAAAGAAATGAAAAAAAGACAAAGAAATGCTAACATAGGTTTCCATTATGTCTGTTTATTATCAATTACAGATGATGTCACAAAAAGCAAAGGACACAATGTTGTGCATAACATTCACATTAATTATACATTGGTAGTGATGTGATAAAAATATGAAAGAGTGATGCACTATCTTGCAGGACAAGCTCATCTTTGTCAGTTGACTAAAGGATATCATTTGAACTCTTAAAATCAGATGATTTCTCTTATATTAAAAATCTAATATATAAATAACGAGCAAAATAAAGAGTAATAGGAAGTATGGAAATAGGTCTTTCTGAGAGAGGAAATGGATCAAGAGATGATGAAGTGGGGCAGGAGAAAAGAGACTGGCAATGTGAAAGGAATTCGAATCTGTCATGTACATGTACTATCAACAAAGAATTTTAAAATGTTTGCCAAACATACATGAATCAGAAAGGAAGAAACAAATAATGGTTGTATAAATTTGCTACAGTAAATGTGCTATATTTTCACGCCAGTTAAAGCACTGTTATGCATAGCTGTTTCTTCTCAATAGACTTGTTAGTATTTAAATGAATGTAGTCCTCCACTCACTCAGCATTCCTTATATGCTCAACTTTTGTGATGTAAGTGATTTTCTCAAAGCAGTGCCACTAGTAAGTCTACTTAGAATAAAAGTATTGCTGATAAAAAGTTGAAGGAAAATGTTCATTAAATTATTATCTTCTTGAATATCAAGGCTTAAGTGCACTTCACTTTCACACAATGAAATGAAATATTTTTAGGCAAATACAGTTTAGGAAAGATAGTAGATTTGGAAGACATTTAGGGGAAAAGAGTTCTAATCTAGGACTTACGAAACAGACTTATACAAGTTGTTTTACCATTTGAGACCCCATGTGTTATTTCTAACTGCTCTATGAAATAATGATTTAGAATCCTAGAATTCCTAGAATGAGGCAAAATGGAATTATCAAGGATTAATTCTACATTCTGAAGGGTAAAATGTAGAAATATATACTATTTCTATTCAGAAAGCATCTTTGAAGTTTACATTTTTAAATTTCTTTTTCTCAGTACATACTGCTTGGGAAAACTGCTGCATTATACATAGAGAGCAAAAAAGAAATAGACAACATTGTTTTACTTCACCGTCCCATTAAAATATTAGAAAGTAAAATGAGAAAATGTTGGCTATAATTGCCTAAACAGAGATCTGTTATACACAGTGAAACTGAAAACCAAATGACTGCAAATTACATATGGTTCTAGAAGGCACACCATAAATATCAGAGACTAGATATGTTTTATTTTCCAAGACTATCAAATAATAAAAGCATGAGTTGTTAATTGTGTCTAATACTTATCAAAAGGATCCCTGAAGAGCATGTTAATATTTAAGTAAAATTTCCTCTAACAGAATAATTATATTAAATGAAAGACTTCTGGGAAACCAATGAAGCATTAAGCTGTTGCACATAACCTCAAAATTAAAAGTAACCCAATTATTGTCATTTTTATTTGACCAATTCAAAACACTATTCATGTAGAAGAAAATCCATCCACGTGAATGAATGAGCACGTATACACTTTTTTAATTCTAAATACTTAATGTTTTTATATATGTTTCACAGATATGACCACAGAAGAAAACTTGAATAATCTCTCTTAATAAAGATGCGTAAAGAACATCTTTAAGCTTCCTAATGTGCTCTATAGCTAATTTTATCTTGCGGAAACATAGAAGGGGTTTTACTTTAAAAAAGAAAAATGATAAGGGCTTATATGTAATCCTTGTTTTGCCAATTTATTCTATATGCATTTGTTTAACTCATTCGGTTTTTACATGAAACCTGTTAAATAAGGTTAACTTTATAATTTTCATTTCATACATGACGTACCAAGGTCATGTGGCTGGAGAGCTAGATATTCAAGATTATAGACAGATTTCTGAATTTTGTGTGTTTTTCACCCTAAAAATTAGAGATAACTGGGGCCCGGCAGGATGGCTCAGTGGTCTAAAGCGCCTGCTTAGGAAAGCTTAGGCAGCTGCAGGGACCGCGGTTTGATCCCCGGCACCACGTGCTGTGCCAGCCCTGCCCTCAGGGAAGGCTGAGCCAGTCATAAAAATAAATAAATAAGCAAACAAACAAAAGTTCTGAAACAAGAATAAATAAATAAATAAATAAATAAATAAATAAATAAATAAATAAATAAATAAAATTCTAAAAAAAATTAGAGATAGCGAGACTCTGTCTCAATAAAAAAAAGACAAAAAAACCATATTATTTTTGCTTGTCATATGCACTTCAGCACAAGATGATTCAAAGTCACTGAAGAGTATGTTTCCCCTTTGGGATTCCATTTAGCATTTGGTTGAGTGGTTCTATTGTTGTGTAGACTGAAAAATCAGTGTTCATCCTAGAAACTAACACAATATTGGGTTTGTTATTGCAAAAAAAGAACACTGGAGACTCTTGATTACCTGTAACAGTTAATTCCGTAGTCCTTCTCACAACAAAGCTTCCATATTTTAATTCACAGGTGTAATTTCCAATGTCATCTTCTCTGACTTCTCTTATAAGCAAGGTGTCTCTTTTGAATACAATACTTGGCCTCCATGCTTTTGTCCTACACTCCTACAGGAAGAACATAACAATTTAGGGAGTACATAGAATAACTTAAAAATAAAGTTTTATTACTTGAGACTAATTTCCAGGGCTATGTTTGAAGAACACTAAAGAATTTGGGATTAATGCTAAATAATTACACTCCATTTTCAAATCTCTGTGAAGTTAGGTATCTCAATTAGAAAAGAATGTTTTCAGAGAAAGGCATGGTCTTAAATTTCACATATACTGATCTGTAACAGATATGTATTAACTTATTACAAATAAGCAGTTAGGGCCAAGGACACTAGCTCAGCAGCACAACATGTGCCTGGCAAGCGCAAGATCATGAGCTCCATTCCCAGTACTCCCCACGAAAACACATTTTGATCACTGGTAACATTATTAGTGTTTTTGTTTGTTTGTTTGTTTGTTTTTTGTTTTTTGAGACAGGCTTTCAGTATGGTAACATTACTGTTAAAAGCAAATAATTTACATTTTATTATTATAAAATTAACCATATGAATAGTAGTGACATAAAATACCATTCAATGGAATGCAGAAAATTACTTTTGTAAAAAGCTTCTCTTTTGATATTTGAAATATCTTAATGTTACATTTAGTAAAAATATATCTCATCATAGTATGTTCAGTCTATAATCTGGGAAAGAAATAGACAACAATTGTGGGCAAGGCCTTCATACCTCCATAAATACCTATTTTCATTGTTGATAGCCCTACCAAATTATGGTCTCTGAATTATTAAGCTTTGGAATATGACATTGGCTCAGGATGTTTATGTTTTTGCCAAAATGAAAGTCCATATCCTCTAGCCAAATTTGAAATCAATGGAATAAAGATAAAATAGCTTTAAATCCTTTGACACTATTGAGAGGTAACATTATTTCTAAAAATAAATGTAGTGCCAAATCAAAATTTTGCAGAACAAAATTTTATGAGGCTGAATACTTCTGTGTAATTGGGGGGGGGATAATTATCCAGTTATTTCAGACCAAAATACACATTGAATTTTTTCATATCAGTTGCCTGAACTGATATAATTATATAAATTATACACTGAATATACAGAATCTATATTTAGCCAAACAATTTTCTAGGATTCTTTAAAATTAGCCTTTAAAGCTCAGCTATTTTGATTACAGAGATTCAATCTTGGCTGAAGAAAATAGTCTGAAATTCCATAAGAATTTTAAGTTCCACATATGCCATATGTCCACACACCACTCTATGAGTGGTAGTCTTTCTAGCTGAAGGTCAGAAGGATTGTAGTGATAGTGGAAATAGAACTGAAGAACCAGTGTGAAGATAGCCAGTTTTTATATTGAGTGGGAGGAGTAGGGATATCTTCACTTTCAGAAAATTTTGAGATGATCTTTGTCTTTAAAAATCAATTCATTGAACAACAAAGAAATCTACAAGCTAAATATTGACATGTAAGCAATGAGAGAACTATTTGGTGTTGGAGACCCTGCTTCCTTTCTGAAGTCATCACCAGTGCTTGTTGAAAATCTCCCTTTTTAAGATAAGCAAACTAGAGAATATCAAGGATGAGAAACCCTGAATGAAAAAAAGGGGAAAATGAACCACATTGTTCTGGGAAAAGAAACCAGTAGTGCTAACATTTGGGTACGATTTTAGTATCATCCTATACAGAAAACTCAGAGAGGAATCGAAAAGAACTTGAAGTTATGCTGATGTTCTGAACTTTCTACTGCTTAAAACTAAGAAACAAAATTAAAGCTTACTTAGAGAAAAGCAGTGATAATCTTGGAAAACATATCTTTTAAAATTCTTCAAGTTGTTTTCTTACACTATTTCTAACACTTTTTGCATTTGTGAGGAAACGGTTCTTCGGGTTTGCCTGATGCTGATGTCTGTGCATCTAATACTAAGAAGCCCATTTACTTAAAGTCCAACTTCCAGCAAGTTAGAAAAAGTAACTTGAGCACTAAGAATCTATAGCTTATGGATAGGACACTCCCGAGAAATGCTCACAGCATTCATAGCCCATTTTGCAGTACATTCAAAAACAAGAACATTCTATATGACATAAACCCTCATAGTGCTATAATCACTTGTACAACTTCAGCATATGTCTTATCATGAGTTATCTCTTAAAGCCCATATGCTTGATTTTTAAAAATTAAAAAGTATTTATTTATTTATTTATTTATTTAGTGCAGGGTCTTGCTGAGTGGCTCAGACTCTTAGTGATCCTCTGGTCTTAGCCTCATCAACACTGGGAATAAAGTCATGCATGCACTGTCATGTCTGACGTTTCAGTGGTGGGCACAGTGCACCTGAGCTTCTGAGGCTGGAACAGTGTATGGTACTAGGAACTGAACCCGGGTCCTTGCACTTGCCAACTATGCTCTTACACCACTGAGCTAACTCCTCAGTCCCAGTACATATATTTATATATCGAAAGGATAACAATATTGACAGTTATGTCCAGAAAATGAAACATTTAATTAGAACCTGGGTAACATTTTATCTCACAAAAATCTTACCTTTTTTCTACTTATTGGGAAATATTTTGAAATGATAACATAAAACGTATTAAAACAAAGGTTCAATATAGTTTAATTCCTGAAATTATCAACCCATGTTATACTACACTTTTAAGAATGGTCCATATTACCAAAATGTTTACTGATATTTTGTTGATATTTGAGAATATTTAATGAACAGCACAACTATATACCATCCTTGGAAGCACAACTGAACTATAGCACACACACTCAAATTTTTTGTCTAATTGCACCAGAATTTGATACATATCAAGCTACTTATAAGCAATAAAATCATGTCTAATGCATACCTTATACCAAAGGATTTCTGGTTCTCTGGTTGGTAGTAAAAAATCTTCTATGTCACGGCATGAAATTTCCTTGCTTTTGCTAAGTTCAGCTTTTTCAAAGTACTTCATCTTGGAATTGTAGCAGAGTCCAGTGTCATTTTCACCCACTGTCAGTGAGATAGATACTTTCATACAGTAAGTGGAGTTTCTGTAACAAAAGAGAACAAATAGGGTGACCAATTGAGAACAAAAGGCAAGTTCCGCCAATGCTGTGCTTAATTCACTGAGGGAAAAAAGCAAGCAAAATCTATCTCATATTATGGTATCTTGGTTCATTCCACAAGGTTTTCCCTCTTCTCAGTCAGGTAAACAAAGCTCAATCCTATAAAGCCAACTCTCTCTTTTTTTTTTTACTTGTTGGAGGGAAAAGAACCGCTGTTTTATATCCAGGTTCAGTGTGTAAAGTGTTCAATAGATTTTTTTTAATCTATAAAAATTAAGAGAAGATTTAGGTCATAAACAAAGTCAAATCAGTTTATGCCAACACTGATAAACTAAGCAGAGAAAAACCAAACTATAACTGAACAATGAAGTACAAGAGATGCAAAGAAATAATGCAATTCCACGTTTAGAATTTTGATTGTATTAGTGAAAAAAAATTATTAGGCAGAAGACAGTTTTGCGTGATCATGGTATCTCCCCTGCCAGGTAAGTACAATCCCTGGCATCACCTGCTGCACCAGCCCTGCCTTAAGGGTGGGCTGAGCCGGCCATAAAATTGAGTGAATGAACAAAGGTTCTAAAGCAAGAAAAAATAAATAAATAAAAATTTAGGCTGAGCCGGCCATAAAAATAAGTGAAGCAGGAAAAAAATAAATAAAATAAAAAATTTAAAAAAAAAAAAGGGACGGCGGGATGGCTCAGTGGTCTAAAGCCCCTGCTTGGGAAAGCTTGGGCGGCTTCAGGGACCGCAGTTTGATCCCGGCACCACATGCTGCGCCAGCCCTGCCCTTGGGGCGGGCTGAACCCGCCATAAAAATAAGTGAAGCAAGAAAAAAAAAAATAAATAAAATAAAAAATTTTAAAAAAGAAGACAGTTTTGCATAAGTGTATTGTATAACTGCTATCTTTGTGCTCTCATATGCATATGGTTTGAATCCTAGAGACCAGATTATCAGAAAGAAATATTCTACCATATTACATAAAGACAACATCCATGTGCCATAGAGATTACACAGATCTGGGTCATTAGATGAACCTCTCAAAGCATATTCAGAGGATATCTTGTCTAGTTTTCAACAATAATTAGTACTTGCACTAAAATCTGTAAATGACAGTTACAGTTCCTTCTCTTAACTTGGCCTCTGTATAAAAGCATGGTTAGTCTCCGATACAAGGAAACGCTGTGCAATATACACGCACAAAGTAGCAAGTAGTCTTGGGAGAGAGGAAAATGAAGATATTTACATGGAACAGATTGAAGAATGCTGAGAATTGAAAGGTACTGTGTTACTTATTAGACAGTACTCTGTACTTCAAAAATTCTAATGTGTTCTACAAATCTGCATTATTCTAAGTCTTACAATGTTTTCTAAAGACACTTCTGTGCCCTAAGCTAGTTAAAAGTTGGCTGAGATAAATATTAATTTTCTCAAAAAGTTGCCTTATACCAAAACCAAACATGCTATTTTTTTGTATTGGAGTAAATATATAAATAAATAATTCATGGACAATATTGTTCCCAAAACCCCTAAGATTTTCTTTTTCAGAATGGAAATTACTGAAAAAGAAGCAGAAAAGGAGATGAGTGAAATTTTAGCTTGAAATTTACACTCAAGTAAAATAGTAAAAAAAAAAAAAAAAGAGAGAGAGACTTGTTCAAAAATGAAAAAGAGAGAGAGACTTGTTTATCAATATTTAAATCTGAGAGACTTCGAGATTTTCCCACTTCTAATACTACTTTCTATGTACAGTGCCACTTGGTAAGTATTAGGTCTTATTATCAGCACTTTGTCCTTTTCTTGTTTCCTTTGTATTTCAGTTGTGTAGTATGGCCTCACAGTATTTGTTCAGCATACATATTAACAACTATCTCCATGTGATATCTTCAGTTATTTACTGTGTAATTAGTGGGAAGCATAAATCCAGAGGAGTCTATATTTTTCATTTGTGATTCTTGAGTAAGAATAATAAGAATGACTAATCTAAAATGGAAATAGGGATTTCCCACCATAGCCATTCTCCCTCGCCCCCTCCCTTTCTCTCTGTCTCTCTCTTTCTGTATATATATGCAACTGACCCCTATTCTTCACAAAGCAGTCCAGTGTTCATCCGTAGTTATTCTTATGCTTTTTCCTTTTCTCCTAGCTCTATGAGGTGACTTCTGATTTACAACTGTCTGGTAATGTGTGGAATTCCAGACTCCCCAGGATAGCACTATTTTTAAATTACTTTAGATGTTTTAATACTTGTTTACTGTTTCTGTTCATCAGGAGGTGATTTTAAAAGCCAAAAATAAAGTAACATCCAACCAAGGTTATAGTCCTCTATTTACTGAGAAAAGCTAACCAGAAGCAAGCAACTTGTGACACATTAATAAACATATGATACCCCTGAGGGGAATTTACACACTCTCAAAGCAAATATGCACTCCACTATCATCAAGCTTGTGGCATGACTGCTATGGCTCTCTGCCATCAGGGAAATAATGTGGAATGGGGTAAATGGGGTAAGGAGAATGTTCCTACAGGACTTATGGTACAATCATTAGCACACATTTCCTTGGCTTTTATTGTTTATAACAGATGGGCTGCATACTAGGGAAAAACCTAAATCATGACTGCCAGTTTCAGTGCTGTAAAATGGGTAGTAGGTCAAGTTATATGTGTATGCAACGCAAACAGGTGTTTATAACTGAGGTTTGATAGCAATTATCCTATATTATGAAGAACATATTAATATGGATTTTTAAACAATGATACACACCATGTAAACACAACATATTGTACAAACATCTCACATGAAGTTACTTTGTTCTTTGCCCTGACATCATTGCAAAGAGACTCAAGTGACTAAGGAAAGCAGTGAATTGCCAAAGTTCTACTTGCTATATTGAAAGAAATGGGATTAGAGCTTGTATCTTTTAACTTACATTTATTGTTCCATCTATATGCTACTGGAAAGAATTAGCAGCTGGCTAGAACACATGAATTGATTCTCTTTATATATAAACACGTGTGTGTGTGTGTGTGTGTGTGTGTGTGTGTGTGTATATATATATATATATCTCTTTTGGAGACATGGTCTGGCTATGCAGCTCAGGCTAGCCTTGAGCTCATTTTTGTAGCCCAGACTGATCTCAAACTCACATCGATGCTCCTGCCTCAGTCTCCCAAGTGCTGGGATTACATGCATAAGATACCATACCTGGAATGTTTATATAATATTGCATGCATGTTATATAAATTTAGCATTTGTAGGGGCCGGGAAGATAGCTCCGTGGCACAAGTGCCTGCCTGACAAGTGTAAGGTTATGAGTTCGAACTCTGGTCTTGCCAAAAGATAAAAAGATAATAATAATAATAATAATAATAATAATAATAATAATAATAATAAATTTAACATTTGTATACACAGCATTGTTTGAAATAAAGTTATCCATTATCAGTCTCTATTTTTATATTATTTTATATTTTAAAATTGATGTCTTCTGAAGAAAAGTAGAATATGATTTAGTTTGGATTTCTTTAAAAATGTAGGTCTTAAAAGTCCAAAGAAATGTAATAATAGTTAAAAGGGAAAAACATCATGTCTTAATGAAATCTTGTCAACCTTTTGTTTACCTATACAAGCATGTATTTGTGAAAGAATTAACTTATAGCATTGTAATATGACTTATAGAAATCTAGTACAAAGTCATCAATAACTAAAGATTACTTTTTGATATCGCTAAGTAGCTAAAGTGTGAACCCCAACTACAACAGAAAATACTTCCTGAAAATCAACAGAGTACACTAAATTTTCCACTACCATCTGCACAGGGTGCCAATCTGAAAAGAGCACAGTTTTGAATTGGGAGCTATGAGAAACTTTAAAATTCACTGTTGGAAGAAGGACTGCATTATAAAACTAGAATTTCATAGAAATTTCTGTAGTACAGGTGGTTAGAAGGAAAATTATGTGTGGTAAATGAAATGTTGAACATAGTATTTGATTAACCAATAAAGTATATTAAAAGCCACATTCTTCAATACTTTAATATAGCAAAGTTGCAATTATTCTGTAATCACTCCCCTTGTGAGTGACAATGTGTAATTTTTGGTGTTTTAATCTTCCTTTAACAGAATTATCAGTAGCATGATTGTTTAATATATCCTGTAACAGCATCACTATACACTTGACTAATTAAGTCTGTGTTCCTTACAGCAAACAGTAGAATATCCATAATGTTTGATAGTATTTTCTCACCCCATAAAACATTGTATCACAAAGTCAGAGCTTTGCTCAATATTTTCAAAGGATTAATTTGTTTTATACTTCAATATACAATATGGTTTGCTCTTACAATAATTGGTAATTTTAAGTAACATTCTCTTTTGTTAAAATTTTGGTAGAAATTAATAAATATAGAGATGCAAATCGCACCGCTGTGAGCTGAGCCTGCGCGCCTGCCGCGGGTAAGCTCCCTGCGCCCCTCTGCCCCGCCTCTGCGTTCCCCTAACTAACTTCCTGTTCCAGCCCAGACCCAAAGTGCACCGCTGGGAGCTGAGCCTGTGCACCCGCCTGGGTCAGGATCCTTGGCCTGCTTTCCCTTTCCCCGCACCCCCCCCTTTTTTTTTGAACCCCTCCAGCCCAAGCTCCAGCACCGAACCCATCAAATAGCCCGTTTGGCAACCAATCTGGTCCACGAGCCTACCAGGACTATTCAATCCCAAAGCTCCACCTACAGACCACATCTGCCAGGATTCACAAAAGCTAGCAGCCAGAGCCCCAACACAAGAGTCAGGAACCTCTGTAGAAGAATCACCTTGGATTCTCCAGACCAAATGCCCATAGACACAGCATAACACCACCAAAGTGCAGAGGTCGCTTCCATACAAAATGATAACAACAAGGAGTAGGAGGCAATCTCAGGACCCGTGCCCACCCAAACCAAATACAGAAGACACTATCATGGAAGAAAATGAGAATTATACAGATGAAACCTCTGAATTGGTAGCATCTGAGGCAGAC
>PVJA010027476.1:0-28528 GCA_004027025.1 Myocastor coypus
TTTTTTTTTTTTTTTTTTTTTTGTCTTTTTGAGACATGGTCTCACTATGCAGTTCAGACTGGCCTTGAGCTCACTTTTGTAGCCCAGGCTGGTCTCGAACTCACACCAATCCTCCTGCCTCAGCCTCCCAAGTGCTGGGATTACAGGTGTGCGCCACCACGCCCGGCTTCTCTTGGATTTTTATTGCACCCTCTGGAAGCCATCCAACTGGATGAACTGTACAATATGATTTCTTTCTTTTTGTCTAGTGAGAGAAAGAAAATCTCATAAAAGCACAGATTGATAATATGATAAATTCACCATCACCACCTGTTTCTCTGGGCATTACTATTACCTAGAAACTTAATATTTTCTAGGGTCATCTTACTTTCACAAAGAGGATTTAAAATTTTTAGTTTTCCTCTTCGTGTGTTCTGATTCTTGGTAGATAGTATCATATAAAGGTCATTAGATTAGAATTATAGCTTTCTGATACCTGATCTATAAGTTTACCTGCAAATGCATCTAATCCCTCCTTAAGGGGATGGAAAGATAGCTCAGCAGTCTTAAGTACCTGCCTGATAAGCACAGTGATACAGGTTAGATCCCTGTATCACATGCTGTGCCAGTCCCCTGCCACTGGGGTGGACAATGCCTGTAATCCCAGTGCCTGCCTATAAGGCTGAGACAGGAGCATCACAGAATCAATGCTGCATAGTGAGACACCATACTAAATAAATAAATGATTTTTGAAAATTTAATCCATCCTTCATTTGTAATGGAAGGAGATATTTCTTCAGCTTTCCTAAGATTCAGTCCTTCCACCTGTGTTGAGACTGCTTCCTACCTCATTTCATTGTTGCTGATCATCCTCTTACTCCTTAGTTAACATTTCTTTCTTTTAACTATCTTACATCAACATTTACTTATGTCTTGGTTCATTTGATTTTAAGAGAAGACCACTGGGCATGTTGACATATGCCCATAAGTCTTAGCACTTAGGAGTCTAAGATAGGATTGCTCTAACTTGAGGCCAGCCTGGACTATGTAGTGAGTTCAAGGCCTGGCTGAACTACATAGTGAGACTCTATCTCAAAAAGCTAAAAATGAAATAAGGATTCCTTTGATTCTGTTTCTCCTGTAGGTGTTATACTTGCCCATATTTTCCTTCTTTATACTGAATTCTTAAAAGTTAACCACTTTTTATGTTTCTGTCTATGCCTCAGCAACTTCTTTCCCCACTAATATACTCTATTTAAAGACACCAGTGATTCTCATAATATTTCAAGTATATATTTTTAATCATTTCACTTAGCTACTCACAAACTGTTAGTGGAATTGCTGTTTTCTTAAAACTCCATTTTCCACTGGTTTCTTTTTGATCAGGAGCAGTGATTTTCCTTCTGTCATTCTAAATGTAAAGATAGCCACTGAAATGTTTTAAGTGGGGAAGGACCAGTTTTGCTATGCTAAATGCACCAAAAAGGAAAGGAGATGCATATGACTAAAAGTAAAAAATATCAATTGTAAAGCCAGAATATTATAAGTCAGAAATTGTGTTTGCCTGGACTAAAAGCAAATACAAGAGAAATTTAAGCAGTAATATAAACAAGAGTTTTCAATAGGTTGGATATAGGATTTGAGGAAAGATTTATGTGTTCTGAATTAGGCAGATTTAATAGCTGAAAAGTCCAAGAATTTTGAGGATTCATGAGTAGATATACAATGATTGAATGCAGTTTCAGGAACCCTTAAGATTATTATAGGAAGTGTTAAGAGCGACATTTAAATGATATATAAGTCTGAATTTGAAGGTACCTGCACATAAAAATAATGAAATTATTGATACATAAGTGATTAATCAATTCATTTATATAGAAGAAATTATCTAGCAAAGAATACAGAATAGGAAGAGTTCTGTTCTTCAAGTAAGATGAATTAACAGAGACAACTGACATCCTTAAGAAAACAGAAAAAAAAAAAACATTTTTGTACTTCATCCATTGTATCATCATTTATCTAACTTAATGATAATTGCTTGTATCTTTCCAAGTACTCAGTAATTTCTAGGGATTATTGGTTGATATAGTTGAAGATGAAGATGTAGAAATGTTTTCTGTAAAGGGCCAGGCTACGAATATATTAGCCTTTGAGAATTATGATATCTCATGTGTGTTCTCCACTGTGCTGTTTAGCCTGAAAGCACCCATATACAAAATATTCAGAAATGAATGGGAGTAATAAAATTTATAAATAATGAAGTTTGAATCACATATAATTTTCATGTTATAAAGTGTCTTTTTTATTTTTTTCACTTATTTAAAATATAAAGCCAATTCTTACCTTGTATGTTACACAGTCACAGATGGACCAAGATTTGACCCAAAGATTTTGATACCTGATTCTGCTAAATTTAGCCTGATACCTGAACCATACCACTCAGTATGTTTTCATTTACTGAATTAATGATGAATAAGTTCTTGTTTGGCTTGTGTGTGTGTATGTGTGTGTGTGTGTTGGTTTGGCTTGGTTTTGGCAGGAGTCAGGTCATGCAAGAGTGACTTTTCATACTCTGAAAGCAAGAATTTATACTTTTCTTTGCATTTAGAGATTTAGTTTACTAAAATTAAACATAATATTTTGTTATTAGTACCTGAGAGTTTTAAAAATACATCTAATAGAAAAATTACACCATTGCACTTTGGAGAATCTTAATTATCGTTTTTATATTTTTTTCATTTGGTCTTAGTCATCTAAGATTGTAATTTGTCTGTGGTCTATATGCTTTGTATTTGTGTGGCAAGAAGTTAGCATGAGAAGAAGTACATAGATATCAAGTTAACTGGTATAATGTAGGTTAATTGTAAAGCAAGGTCAAAGATAATTAAGTTATCCAGAAGATTATCTCATAGAAAGTATTATTTATGCTGAGAATTGAGATCTATGAAGAATAGCATGGGGAGGGAGTATCTAGATAGAGTAGTAAATCCTGAAGTCTCTTGAGATCTCCGTATTTCTCAGAAAATGAAAGACTGTTTTAGGTACAGATACTTTGAAATGTCTATATTTAGGCAATCCTGTAGTAGTGGATTATACAAACAGGTTAGTATGTTGGCTATTCTTAAAGTCTGATGATCTGTATTAAGAAATAGCTCATAAGCATGGACATTAAAATTAACTATATTAAAAAATGTAGATTTCCATTTTGTTCATTACTAAGCATTAAAAGTATTTGGCTAAAATTGCCATGATACTGATTACATATGAAACTGTACAGATTGGTAGGCAATTGATAATGAACTAATATAAATAATTGCTATATCAAGAACTGTTTAGCATGAGACTTTAAGTGTGCTGAGACCAGCAATAGTGAGAAAGTGGTCTTACATGAGTAACTGTTAAGTCTGAAGTACAAAACTGTGGCAAAATAAACTGATAAGATGTCTTAAAAAGGAAAAAGTTGCAGTACAATTTGGGAGTTATTGTGAGAAGAAGATATAACAAAGTTGGGAAGGAAAATGTGGTAGAAATTGAATAAACATAAATAGAGTTGAAAAAAGAATCCTGTGCATTAATAGTGAAAGAAAAGAACAAGAACAAAACAAAAAGGAGAAGGAAGGATTCTATTCTAGTACCATTGTATTATATAGAGCAGAATAATAAATGTTAATATCTCTTACTTGTTGCCTAATTCTGTGAGGAGACCTAAACTAGAGCTGACTATATTTTTATTTTTTTCTTCATAAACTTTGGTTTACAGTATTTCACTTTGACACTGAAAATAAGAAATCACATACCTTTATTTTAATATTTAAGGTAATATTTGCAAATATTAATTTTAAAATTAAATGTATGTACCATGTAGTATGCTATATTTATTTACTCAAAATGTTCTTTTAAGTGTTTCAGGCTGCATGTACCAAGTAGTTCAGACGATTGGCTCGGACGGAAAAAATCTTCTGCAGTTACTTCCAATTCCTAATTCTTCTGGAAATCTTATTCCGCTAGTTCAATCTCCAGTCATGTCTGATGCTTTGAAAGGGAATACAGGAAAACCAGTGCAAGTTACTTTTCAGACTCAGATTTCCAGCTCCTCCACAAGTGCATCAGTTCAATTGCCCATTTTACAGCCAGCCAATTCTTCAAACTATTTCCTTACAAGAACAGTAAATACAGCAGAAAAAGGTAGAATTACTTCTGTGGCAACTGAAAATTTTGTTTCATCATTTTCTAATGTTAAGAGTCATGGTGTGAACATTGATGGACTCACCATGAAAACATTGGCTGTTCCTCCCTCAACACAAAGTGATTCATCTTACATTGTTTTCAGTCCCCCAAGTCTTCCAATGACTGTGAAATCTCCAGTTTTGCCTTCTGGGCATCACTTACAGATTCCAGCCCATGCTGAAGTGAAATCTGTACCTGCATCATCATTGCCTCCTTCAGTTCAGCAAAAGATACTTGCAACTACAACCACAAGTACCTCAGGAGCAGTTGAGGCCTCCCAAATACCAACAGTTATTTATGTATCTCCTGTAAATACAGTGAAAAATGTAGTTATCAAGAACTTCCAAAATATTTATCCAAAACCTGTTAGAGAAATACCAAAGCCAGTGATACTAAATACCACACAAATTCCAGCAAAAGTTGCTACAGAGACACAATTAAAAGGTGGTCAGCATTCTCAAGCCACTCCAGTGAAATGGATTATTCAAGACAATCTACAACCTATTACTCCATCTCGTGTTCCTGTTAAATCTTCAAATAATGTGGCATCCAAAATTTTAAAGAGTTTTGTAGATGGGAAAAGTTTGGGAGATAATACTATAAGTATGCCACCACTGAGTACCACTGGCTCTAGTGGGACACAATCTGTGAATATGCCTTTAAAAGATAATGCATTGGTTATGTGTAATGGGAAAGTCTATCTATTGGCTAAAAGGGGGATAGGTGCTCCAGGTGCTCCACCATCACAAATTGACAAACAGAATTCTGTTTCTGTTGGTACTTCATTAAGAAAAGACACATTACAGGTAGTGAGTTCAAGTCCAGTCACAGAAATATCCAGAGAGGTTGTAAATATTGTTTTAGCTAAAAGTAAGTCTTTCCAGATGGATATAAAATCACTTTCAAATACTCAGCTCTCTTCCATGGTCCATGTAAGTTCAGAGAAGAACAAAAAAGTGGAGAAATCATCTCGTTCTACCACAAACCCAAATAACATGAACCAATCCAATAATTACCCAAAACAGAGTAAGACTTTATTCACAAAACCACTCTTTCCAGATGGATTTAGTACAGGACAGAGTGCCCTGAGAAAAAGAAATATCATCCACAGCATAGAGAAAATAAGTTCCTCTGTTGATGCAACAGCTGTTACTTCACAACAGTGTGTTTTCAGAGACCAAGAACCAAAGGTAATTTTTCAATGTCAGGATGTTCTTATATATTCTATGTAGAAGTTTTTCCTTACTTAATTCTCAGACTTGTCTATGATACCTGTCTCCCTCCTCCCTACATTATCATGAAGATAGTTAAAGCTTTCATCTTAGTAAATACTTGAGTACAATTGAGAAACTAAGCAGTATCTTTTTCTTCAATCATTTAGCTTGGAAATCTTTAGTACAAAATTTTAAAAATATCACAAAACAAGCATAAGAGTTAGGGAAGGATAATACCACATCAAAAACAGTAAATTGTGTATATAAGCACACATGTACAGATTAGATAGATAGATAGATAGATAGACAGATAGATAGACGCCTACATTTAGTATGGGAGGGGACATGTATGCAAATAGACGGGTTGGGGTTTTGTTTTCTATTTTTGTGTGATGTTGGCGAGAAGATTCAATTAGATTTTAGGCTTAATGAAAAGAATGCCAGAGATCTAGCAGTACCCTTGAGTCATTTGTGGAAATGATTTTATTAATATCTTTGGTAGCATTTTATTGCTTTTGTTACTATTTTTGTAGGCACTGCTTTCCTTTTTAAAATCTCTTTTCTAATTTTGCCTACCACTCAACATAACCACTAGCAACATATATAAAAATTTTCTGTTCTGAAGTTGTATGTGTTTGTGTGCTTACTAAATACTTGTACTCACCTTTTCCTTACTTATATAGATATTTAATTAGTAATGTCAGTATTTCTCCTCATTGGTACAGAATTTATTGAGCTCCAGAGTTGTAAGGAGAGAAATTCTGATAAGTACAAGATTGATTAAAGATATATGACTTTTCTGGGAAATGAGTATCTAGATAGTGCTATGTAGATTATTGTTAACTTGCCATTAGTGTCTTTTCATTTGAAATTGCTTACTGTTACTCTGTGCAACAAATTAAATGAGAACTTATAGAGGAATGTTTTAATTTGTATTCAGTCAAATTGAGTTTTTGAATGTGGGTGGTAAGGTAAAATGAAAATCCTTAAAGCATGATGTATTCTCATAGGAGATTGAATAGTCACTTTGTTTTCAGTCTGAAAAATAACTTGAGTAATTAGTAGCATTGTTTGTGTTTTCTTTTCTTAATTCTAGATCCAGAATGAGATGGCATCACCATTAGAAAACCATACTCAAGAAGGCAATGATGTGAAAGAGTCTCAAGAAAACACTAGTAAACCATCATATCTGAAGAGTGATGCTGAATTTAAAAAGATATTTGGTCTCACTAAAGATCTGAGAGTTTATCTCACTCGAATTCCTGATGATTTGAACTGTGAAAAAGGTTTTGATTATTTTAGCAGTTTGATGAAGAGTGGAACATACAGAGAGACAGAATTTGTGATGAAGGAAGAGAAAAAGAAACAGGTAATAATAGGTTTTAAAGTATCCTTTGTAGATACTGCAAAGACAGATGGAAGTACTAATTTTCTTGATTGGCTTTTCAGTCTTAGGCAGTTAGTATGTATAATAATTGTTAGCAGGTTTATGAATGCATATACCAAAACAGTGCTTGAAAGAACAATATATACTCAGACAAAAATTCATCCCTACTTAAGATGTTAAGTTCTTCATCTGCTTTTTTTTTCTATCCATCACAGTAAAAATAACTAGTATTTCAACTAATCATCCTACTTTGGAGACTTTATGTAAAGGAAATAGTTCAAATATAGCAGTAAATTAACTGGCAGATTATAGTATTAACCCAGTAACCCAATACATTTTCAGCAACCTATGGGACCATTAGTAATGGAAAGAAATAGCTCAATAACTTTAGGTGCTATTACTATATTTATGAATGAATGAATGTATCATTTTGATCTAGTATGCCAAACTTCAACCTTTCCCAACAAAAAATTTCCACATGTAACTATTCTGAAAAGAAAGATAAAAATCAGTTTTATTTCTCAACTGTTTCACAAGCACTGTTATATTTTGGTGTTATTTAAGTATGGCTTGTAATATGTTATTTGAACAGTTAAATTAAACAGTGAAATAAGCAGATTATTCTCAGAGATTGTGATTAGGTATCATACAGTGATATCACACAGTACGACCTATTTCTTTTTTGCTATAGTTATTTTCAGGAGATTTTGTTGCATTCAGTTTAATAGCTAGGTACTTATATCTACAAACTTTGTTAAGTGTGAGAGCTCTGTGTGTGTGTGTGTGTGTGTGTGTGTGTGTGTGTGTGTAAACATAGGACAATAACTTTTTTTTAAATTTTATTTCATATTACAATAGAATTTTGGTAAGAAAAGAAAAACAAAAGCCATTAAGAAGATGGATTGCACAAAGAAGAGAAAAATGGAGAGTGCTTTTAATACAGTCACAAATGGGGAAGCAAATGTCATCACTTCTGAACCCCTTAGCAGTATTTTGTCAACTTCAGGTAACATTCTCCCAAGCCACAGCAAAACCAGAGAAGAAAATGAAATAGATGTAAAATATTCTTCCCAAGAGCAGCAAGAGAAAGGTTCACTGAATTCAAATGTAATCTTTGAACAAAATCATTCCTTTAGTAAAAATTATACTGAAGATATTTTCCCAGTGACACCACCAGAATTAGAAGAAACCATCCGAGATGAAAAAATAAGAAGACTTAAACAGGTACTGAAAGAGAAAGAAGCAGCTCTTGAAGAAATGCGTAAGAAGATGCAACAAAAATAACAAAATGCCTTGTATTAAGATTTCAGTGAAATAACATTTTTTGAAAAATTTTTAATTTTTTTGAAATAACTTTTAAATAGGCCACTTTTATTAATATAGTGATCCCTTCATATCTGCCAGGGATACATTCCATGGTCCCAGTAGATTCCTGAAACTGAAGATAGTATTGGAATCTGCAGTTCCTTGATAAGCCACTCCAGTGCTGAAGACAGCTACTTAAATACCAGTGTGGACACACTGGACAAAGAAATGACTGTTGTTTTCAGCAGGACAGTAAACGATTACATTGCACTACTGAGAACTGATGTACAACCTAAACTTACAAAATATTTCTTCTTGGAGTCTTTATATTTAGCATTTTGGGCAACATAGAAAGTAGAACTACAGAGCCAGGCGTGGTGGCGCACACCTGTAATCCCAGCACTTGGGAGGCTGAGGCAGGAGGATCAGTGTGAGTTCGAGACCAGCCTGGGCTACAAAAGTGAGCACAAGGCCAGTCTGAACTACTCTGTCTCAAAAAGACCAAAAAAAAGAAAAAAAAGAAAGAAAGAAAGAAAGAAAGAAAGAAAGAAAGAAAGAAAGAAAGAAAGAAAGAAAGAAAGAAAGAAAGAAAGAAAGAAAAGAAAAGAAAAGAAAAGAAAAGAAAGTAGAACTATAGGCCGGGGAGATAGCTCAGTGACATCAATGCCTGCCTGGCACACACAAGTTTCTGAGTTCATCCCTGGTACCAAAAAACACAACTATAAAGAAGGACTATTCTAAATTAATTATAGATGTATTAAAGTTTTGAAATATTAGAGTTATTTTTCAGCAGTTAACAAAATTTTGTTGAAGGACTACAGAAAAGGTTGATTAACACGATGTGAATAAAACACATCAGATATCTGCACCATTGTCTTTTAGATACCTTTTTTGGAAGGAAAAGTTATTTTTCTATTGTCTTAACTAAAGCTCTCTAAGTTTGGGTATTTGTACAGAGTTTTTATTACTGTATCTTTAGCTAAATTTCTCATGTTGCTATAATAATAGTTACTATATACTATTGAAATTTTGCAGTTCAAGAAAAGAAATGAGCTGTAAACATAACTTTACCATTGCATTTGTATGTGTACCATTGGTGTCGTCCCCCATAAAAATAATGATGCCTTCTCTTCAACACTGTTAATTTTTAAAATTTTTATCAAAGAAGATATATTACAGCAGCATTATTTAAATGTTAAGATATTTCTCTGGCATGAAGGATACTTATTTTATAACTCTGCAAAGCTATTTTATAAATCAAAAACTGTATTTGGAATTCATGCTGTTTGAGTGTTCGATGTATTATTGATTTAAACTGATGTATTATTGTGAAGTAGTTCATTCTCCACTTCCTTTTTTTGTTTATATGTATATGTTAAATAATGTGAAAAGTAGATCTGGACATGTGTCACATTTAATACATACATGCTTACTTAGAGTCATACGTTTTTCTGTCTGGCTACTCTTTGATTTGGGAAAGATTGTGAGATTAGTATGGACATACAGATTTAAGAGGGTGAAGAGAATAAAGTTATTAAAAATCATTAACCAGCCCTGGAAATAAGACTTCTTAAAATAACTATATAATGGCAATAAAAATAGTGAAGTAGAAAACACTAAACAAGAGTGAAGCAAATCAATCAACTAGATTCTTTTTAGTAGTAGCTTTGTCGAGACATAGTTCACATACTATAAAATTTGCCACTATAAAGTGGTTTTCTTCGAAGAGGTAGACTATTGGCACTTCAGAATATCTTCAACATCCTCAAATATCATGCCTATTAGCAATCACCTTGTTCTCCATTCCCCCATCTGTGCAACACAGTGTTTAGATAGAATTACTCATGGTGAACATTTCGTATACTTGCAATTACATATTTGCTTTTTAATTTTTCTGGTTAATATTTTCAAGGTTTGTTGCATCATAATATATATTGATACTTAACTATTTGTTGCCAAATATTCCATTGTATGGATAACACAGTCATCCCTCAGTATCTGTGGCTTGGTTACACAAACTCCAAGGACAGTAAAATCCATGGATGTTCAAGTCCTTTATGGAAAATGGCATAGTATTTGCATATGTTAATATCCTTCTATATAAATGTATAAATTCTACGGAAGTGATGTATATTATAGAAAATGAGAACATATAGCTAAACTACTAAAAATTCAAATACCACGCTAAAAAATGAAAGTACTTCATCTTTGAGAATTTATCACAAGACTAATTTGTGTCTTTTCCAATCTTTAAATTTTATTTTTTTAAGTCTTATTTATTTGTGTTATGGGGGGCTCAGCCTGCCCTGGGGGTTGGGCTGGCACGGGATGTGGTGCTGGGGATCGAGCTGCGGTCCTGGTGGTTGCCTTAACTTTCCTAGACAGGCGCTTCAGACCACTGAGCCATCTTGCTGGCCCCTTCTTTCCAATCTTTATAAATATTTATATAATTATAAATGAGTGTGTGTAAGGTTCCTATTTGGCTATTTTGTATCCAACTTTTAAAGTCATTGGTCAAAATCTCTTCCTTTAAATAAACTTTCAGCCCTACTAATATTGATGCCAAGTTTTCACCACAGAATATGACTTATAGCTGTTTTCTCTAAAACACCATCAAATTTAGGACTGTGCATTTTATCTGGCTGTTACACCCTATATAAATATTTTTCTATTCAATATATTTTATAAGACTGTTTTTAGTTTTTATAGACACCAGCCAATTGTCCTTTTTTTTTTTTTGGTGGGACTGGGGTTCAAACTCACGACCTTGCACTTGCCCAGCAGGCACTTGTGCCTCGGAGCCATCTCCCCAGCTCCCAATTGTCCTTTTTTGATACACTTTTGCCTTCAAAGGACTACTATTTGATTATTCAGATCATTCTGAGCACTTTCATTTGCCTCTTCGCTTCTACTCACTTGGTGAAATTGTCTACATCGATAGCTTTAAATGCTACATTTTGACAAGTTGCAGCTTTATATTATCAGATATGTCCCTTGGATTCCACATTTGTATAGCAAAGTGCCTATTTAAATCTGTTAGGTGTCTGAATAAATATCTTTGACTTTACCAAATGGAAATAATGTACTTTCCCCAAACTCCCTTTACCTGTCATTCCCATTTTAACCAAAGACAACTTCGTTATGCCAGTTACTCTGGCCTAAAAACTTGTCGTACATGTTTCTTTTTTCTAACATCCCACTTCCAATAACCATTGGTGAGTTCTGAGTTCAAAATACTCTAAATCTGACCAATTTCTAGCCTCTGCAATAATTAGTGCTGGACTAGATTATTAGTAGCCTTATCAAAGGTCTTCTGTTGAATTCTACTTCTTGATCTAAAAATTGAATAAAATATTTCTATTTCATCTTTTAAAAAAGTCTTGGGCATGGTGGCGCATGCCTATAATCCCAGCACTTGGGAAGCTGAGGCAGGAGGATCAGTGCGAGTTCGAGACCAGCCTGGGCTACAAAAGTGAACTCAAGGCCAGGCTGAACTGCACAGTGAGACCCTGTCACAAAAAGACAAAACAAAGTCAGCACAGTGTGACAGGTTCCTGCTCAGCTTCTTAGGCTTTGAGATCAAGTTACACACCGCCATCCTCAATTTCTGTGCCACAGTAATTGGAATGCAGTACATTTTATCACAGCAATTTCCAAAACACTTCACAAAGATAGGAAATTAGCATGATTTAATGTTAGAAATGTAAACTGCACTATTCATGCAAACTCAAACATCACTCTAAAAGATTAAGATAATATGTGTTAGCTTTCCATTGCTTTAAGGTATACCTGAGATAATTAGAAAAGATTAATTTTGGTGGCTTTTTGAGGCTTTGGCTTATGGTTGATTGGTTTAGTTTTTGTTGGACTTGAAGTCAGGTAGCACATGGCAAAGCAAACTGCTCAGCTCATATCAAAGAAAAACTACAGCTTGTCTAGTTTGCCAATATTCATTATATTGCTAAACCTAACTGCTAAGACTTTATCTTAGACTCAATAGCATTTGAAGCTTTTGATCAGTCTGCTACTAGAATATATTCTTTACTCCTTCCTGTATACATTATTTTTCAGTTTGTTTAATAATTTCATTTTGAAGGGTTAAAAATGAAAGGCAAGCAGGATAACACAAGAGTACATATGTTGCAGATTTTCAAAACGACTAGCTGATCAATTACATATTGTCAAATCTGTTGCTCATATTAATAGATACTGGAACATGCTTTCAAGCAATCTTAAATGTTTGTCTCTTCCACTAACCCTTTCTTAAAAATTTTTAGGGTATAGTAATAATTCATAGGCATTAGAAATGTTACACATTTAGAAGACCGATATGACAGGTATTTAAAGCATAGTTTTTATATATTGCTGTTCTCAACATAATTTCTTACTTCACAGATAGCAGTATAGAGAATTAGTCAAGGTGAAACTTCTACACATTAACTGATACTTAAAAAATAACTATTGAAATTCTTGTTACAAGTCATCCTGTATATATACTTGCATGTTTTCCTCCTATGCTTTTGCCTGTCTTTTTTTCTCTTCTTCATTGCTTAATCCTTAAGTTTTGTTTCTTTATGTTTAACTATATCTGTTATACCTTTCAGGTTTTATTTTTTGGGGTTTTTAACACTAGGGAAACTACTATGTTTACACTTGTGAGTCTGGCTTATTTCACTTATAAGTCTAACCTCAAGTTCCATGCATTTATCTATGAAGGCTTCACATTTGTATTTATAGCTGAGTAATATGGAAAACTGCCCTTGGGCATGCTAAGCCAGCAATAGAGACATGTGGTGGCACTTGTCTGTAATCCCATCACAAGGGAAGCCAAAAATAGGATGTTTTGTGAAATCCTCTTCCATCTCATTTTTCAGAGTTCTGTAATTTTCATTGAATATATCTTTTAATTCTTTGGTTGGATTAATTCCTAGGTTTTTTATTTTTGTGGGTGCTATTGTGAAGAATATTGCTTAATCTCTCAGTGTTTATATCTGCAGAAGAATGCTACTGGAGTATTGACTTTCTAACCTACTATACTACTGAATTTGTTTATTAATTCTAGGAGCTTCTGGACCAGTTTTCTGAATCTTCCGAGTATCATGTCATGTGCAAGTAGTAATAGTTCAACCATATATATATATATATATATATATATATATATATATATATATATGTTCATTTTTTTTTTTTTTGGTCTTTTTGAGACAGGGTCTCGCTATGCAGTTGAGGCTGGTCCTGCAACTCACTTTTGTAGCCCAGGCTGGTCTCGAACTCGCACCAATCCTCCTGCCTCAGCCTCCCAAGTGCTGGGATTACAGGCGTGAGCCACCACGCCCGGCTTATATTCATTTTAATGAGAAGAGAAAATAGCAATGAAACAGTTTGAACACAGGTTAGGATGGTTACAATAATTAATACCATGCATATTGTTGTCTTCATAGCACTTATTCAGAGGACAAGATGCAGACCTGATATCTTGTATAAATAATATCAGTGTAAACTTTTATTCTCAATTAATTAAGACAGAGTAGCTGTATATCCTAATTCTCGGGTGTGTGTGTGTGTGTGTGTGTGTGTATGTATGTGTGTGTGTGCGCGCGTGCGCACGCACACTTCTTAATGTTTCTAACACTAGGAGAAAATACGCCATGTCTTATAAGTAGATTATAAGTCAGATAAAGTATGAATCATAAAATCTAATATTCAGAAAATTAAATGTTAATTAAAATTAAATATTTCAAAGCAATATTCCAAAATTTAAGTCAAGTCCTGAGTCCAACTTAGAGGCCAAAGTGTTGTGTATCATATATGTATGAATCTGTAATCAATTCAGAGTACTCACATAGTCTTTGAATAGCTTAGCATATGCTAAGACATTAACTGAGAAAAAATTTCCATGGTAGTAAAATAGAGAAATAAAACATAACATAAATACTGGAATGGCAAATATATAACCAGAACTTCTAACAGTTTTGGGATAGGGTATTATTACACAAGTTTCTAGCATGTCGTTTACATGGACAGTGTCCAAGACGCTTATTGGTGGTCACGTGTCACTTCTGGGACTGAGCTACTGCTATTTCCTTGATAACCCACCCTGTAGAACTACAGAGAATCATGATCCATAAGGTACAGAAGTCCATTATGTAGAATATGCTGATGGACATATTCTGTTGCTGTATGCATTTTTCTCCTGTGTTTAATTGTTTGTCCTATTTGGTGGGTTCTTTCCATTCTCCTTCATGGTGTTGTGGTCATTTTGATCCCTCTCTAGAATATCTTTTAGTAAACTATAGGGTTGGCTTTGTCATCATAAAATTCTTTACTTATTCTTTGTCTTGGAATTATTTCACTTCTCCATTGAACTTGAAAGAGGGTTTTGCAGGGTACAGCAGTCTGAACTGGATTTTTTTTTTTTTTTTTTTTTTTTTTTTTTTTTTTTTTTTTTTTTTTTTTTTTTTTTTTTTTTTTTTTTTTTTTTTTTTTTTTTTTTTTTTTTTTTTTTTTTTTTTTTTGTGCTTTTGGAATACTTGAAGTACTTTGCTCCATGGTCTTCTTGACTTGATGGTTTGAAAAGAAAAAAATCTGCCATTATTCTAATGGGTTTTCTTTAAATGTGATCTGTTTATTTTCTCTAGTGGCTTTTAGTATACTGTTGCTCTGCTGAATTTCTGGGATCTTGATCATTACGTGTTTTGATGTGGTTCTAATTGGGTTGATGTTATTTTAAGTTCTACATGCTTCAGTTAATGCATGTCAAATCGTTTTCCGATATTTGGGAAATTTTCAGCTATTCTGCTGACATTCTTTTTAAATCATTTGTACAGGCTCCTTTCTCATTGATGCCTGTTAATCTTACATTGTTCATCTTTGTATCATCTTGCAGATGTTGAGTTATTTTTTTCTTGCATCCTACTTTTTAAGAGATCTTTGCTTACCTCTTCACTAGCTGCAATGGTGTCTTTAAGGTCTGAAAGTCTATTTTCACTTTCGTTGAAATGCTTATGCAAGCTTGTGATTGAGGTTTTAAGTTCCTGTATAGCACTTTGAATCTGCTTCATACATTCTGTTACTTTCCTATGTTGCTCATTGAAGGATTCCATAATTTTTTCTATTCTGTTTTTTATCAGTCTTCTCTAGAAGCATTTAATACTTCTTTTATTATAGGTATTATTTCTTTTTTTACTTCAGAAATTCTTTCTGATCTGATTTGCTCTATACCTTTCTGCAATTGTTGCTTTACTTCAAACGCTATTATTTCAGAGATTTCAAGTGTGTGATTTCCAACTTCTATGTTATTGTCTCTTGCATTTGTTCTGGGTGGGTTCAGCATCTGAGACTGCCTTTTGTTCCTTCTCTTTGTCATTTTGTATAGACTTGCCTTCTGACCTTTGATGTAGAGCTTTGGTAAAGGTCTTACCTTAGCACCAGATCTGCATCTGCCAAGTTCAAACTCATCCATGTGAGTCTGGCCTGGGTCTGGCTGCTGAGCCCCACATCTTCCTGCTGCAGCCCTTTGAGATGAACCTGCTGCGCTACTCTGGCAAGACTGTCTGTTCCTGAATCAGCTTGGTGGGTCTTGTCTCTAGTCTCTCTGCAGGGAGCTCTGTGGCAGTTTTCCATACTGGGCCTATCTGATGAATGAAGTTCCACTCATGCACCAGGCCTCATTGCTGTGTTAGATGAGTTTCCCATGGGCCCAGGGCAGTCTCACATGTCAGGCCTGTTTGCTGGGTCGAATGAGTTTCCAGTAGGCCAAGGGTGGTCTCACTTGCCAGGCGTGGTTGCTGGGTCAAATGAGTTTCTGGTGGGTCAAGGATGCTCTCACTCATGCGCTGAGCCTGGTTGCTGGGTCAAATGAGTTTCTGGCAGGCCCAAGACAGTCTCATTCAACTTCTTTACCCATTCATATTTCTTTTATTTCTCTCTCTTGTCTATTGGGCCTAGCTAGTGACTGCAGAACTATGTGGGATAGGAGTGCTGATACAGAATGTCCTTGTCTTGTACATGATTTGAGAGTAAAATATTTCAGTTTTTTTAAAATTACAACTGTGTTGGCTGTTGGATTGTCATAGATGGCTTTTATCAGATTGAGGTAGAGACCTATTATAGTTCCCTGTAGGGCTTTAATCATAAATGAATGTTGGACTTTGTCAAATGCCTTTTCTTCATCAATTGAGATGTTCATGTGGTTTCTGGATTTGGCTCTATTGATAAAGTGTATTACATTTATAGATTTGCATATGTTGAACCATACATGACTCCCTGAGATGAATTCCTACTTTGTCATGGTGTATAATCTTGATGATTTTTTTTTTTTTTTTTTTTTTGTTGAATCTTCTCTGGGTTTGGTACCTATATAATACTTGCCTCCAAGAATGATTTTGTATTGCTCCCTTTTCAATTTCATTGAAGAGTTTGAGAAGTATTGGAACTATATCTTCTGTAAGTTTCTTATAGAATTCAGCTATGAATCCAACAGGACCTGGGCTTTTCTTTCTCTATAAATTTCTTATTACATTTTGAATGTCACTAGCTGCTATGGGATTGTTCAGATTTCTTATATCTGCCAGATTTTGTTTTGGTGATTTATACCTGTCTAGGATCTTGTCCATTTCTCTGTGTCTTTGACTCTGTGAGAGTAAAATTTTGAAAGTAGCTATTGTAGCTATTGATGATCTTCTGAATTTCCACCGGGGCTGTGATAATTTCTTTTCATTCCTTATTCCTTGAATTTGAGTGTTTTCTTTCCTGTTTCCTTTTTTTTTTGTGTGTGTGTGTGGGGGGGAGTCTTTTTGAGATACGTTGTTGCTGTGCAGTTCAGGCTGACCTTGAACTCACTTTTGTAGCCCAGACTGGTCTCAAAATCACAACAATCCTCCTGCCCAGCCTTCCAAGTGGTAGGATTATGGGCATGTGCCACCATGCCCAGCTTCTTTCCTCTTTTTGATGAGGTTAGCTAGGGGTTTATCAATTTTATTTAGTCTTGCAACGAACCACCTTTTGGATTTGTTAATTCTTCATATTTTTTCTTTGTCTCAATTGAATTAATTTCTGCTGTAATCTTTATGATTTCTTCCCACCTTTGGGCTTTAGGCTTTGTTCTAGTCATGGTTTTACTAGAAGAACAAATATAATACAAGAAACACATATAACACAAGGTGTGCCAGTCCCGGAGTCAAATGGGGAAGTGTGCTGAGAGATTATGCATACTGTCAACTGAAGGATTCAGTCCCAAGGCTTTTATACTCACTGCAGTGTTCCATCTCTAACAGTCTCTACTAGTCTTTACCGGTTTCTACGTGTCCCTAACAGTCTGTAACAGTCAGCCATTGTGTCTGCAATGGAACACACAAGACTGCTACAGAAAGCTGAAGGGTCCACTCTGGAGGCTGATGAGTCTGTGCTGGAAGCCTGGAGATAAAGTCCAAGCTCAGTTATTCAGGGGCAGGGCCCTTATGGTTCACAGTGTGAAACAGCCTGGCAATGCAGCCCAGTTGATAAAATGTATCAACCACCAGGCATCCAGCCAAGTTGACACAATAGGTCAACCACTACAATCCACCCCTTGTCAACTTGGCAACTAGATATAATTCTTGATTTAGTCTCCAGATAAAGAGATATGCATGCATATAATTGCAGCAAATATTGTTATAACTATACTATCCAGAGATGCCCTCATACCTTCAATATTGACATAGGTTAATCCTTAAGAACTGGCACTAAATCTATCCATACTATATCATAATACAACTATATACAGGGGTGAGGTAGTACAATTATAATCCCCTTTTCTATAACTGATCATGGGGTAGTAGCTGATATTTGGAACTACCTTCTACTACCCATTGTGTATTCCCTTGGACCTCAGCAGCTCTTGGTTCTTTCCCTGTTGGAGTTTCCCATACCTTCATTCCTGAAAGCTCTGGATTATTTATCATTGTGCCTCTATTAGGTTGTTGTAGCTTCCCATTCACCTTAATAACAGGGTATGGCAATACTAAGAGGTGCCCCAAGGGATCTCCTGCACCCCATGTATATTCTTCCTTTCCTCCATTGTGGAGTAGTAATCCAATTTCCCCTTGTTAGTCTGGGTCAATCACCGCTGACAACACTGTGATTTCTTTTTTAGCTTGTTTCCTCAGAGGCATGAAGAGTCCAAAGTTACCAGGGTGAAATCTTAGCTTCCTTTTCGATGGTACCATTGCTGTCCTTCCTGGAACAAGCTTTCCCCACTCTGGGCCTAGGATTTCTAGTCCAGCAGAACATATTGTGGGGCAGGAAGCAAAATTTTGCTAGTGGATCACTAGGGGTAATGGTGAGTAGTACTATGCCTACTCCCAGCCCTTAATTCCTGGACCCATGAATCCTGGCTATGAGAGATGTGGTACTATACAGAGGGCACTGATTCAAAGCATATACAGCCTGTTGAATTACCTTACCCCAGCCCTGCAAACTATTGCCACCTAGTTGGCATCTTCAAAAGGCCATTCCATCATTCTATCAATCCAGCTGCTTCTGGATGATGAAGTACATGGTAAGACCATTGAATTCCATGAGCACGAGCCCATTGCTGTGCCTCTGTGACTGTAAAATGTGTTCCTTGGTCAGAAGCAATACTGTGTGGAATACCATGGTGGTGGATAAGGCATTCTCTAAGCCCACAGATGGTAGTTTTGGCAGAAGCACTATGTGCAGCAAAGGCAAATCCACATCCAAAATATCTGTCTATACCAGTGAGAACAAAGCATAGTCCTTTCCATGATGGAAGTGGTCCATTATAATCAACCTGTCACCAGGTTACAGGTTAATCACCCCGGAGAATCATACCATATCAGGGACGCAGTGTTGGCCTCTGTTGCTGGCATATTGAGCATTCATCAGTGGCTGTAGCCAGATCAGCCTTGGTGAGTGGAAGTCCATTTTGCTGAGCCCATGCATAACCTTCAACCCTGCCACCATGGCCACTCTGTTCATGGGCCCACTGGGCAATAACAAGGATGGCCAAGGAAGGAGGTTGGCCACTATCCAACAGAACAGGCCATCTTATCCACTTGATTATTAAAGTTATCTTCTACTAATGTCACCATTTGGTGAGCATTCACATGGGAAACAAATATATTTACATCCTTTGACCATATGGAGAGGTCTATCCATATATCTCTTCCCCAAATATCCTTGTCAACAATTTCCCAATCATGCTCTTTCCAAATTCCTAACTATCCAGCCAGACCATTGGCTTCAGCCCATGAGTCAGTATATAGTCGCAAATCTGGCCATTTCTTTCTACAGGCAAAATGTACTATCAGGTTCACTGCCTGAAGTTCTGCCCACTATGATGATTTCCCTTCACCACTGTCCTTTAGTGATGTCCAGAAAGGGGCTGTAATGCTACAGCTCTCCACTTGCGGGTGGTGCCTGCATAGCATGCAGAGCCATCTATAAACAAGGTCAGGTCTTCTCTTCCTCTGACGGCTGATTATATGGTACACTCCACAATGATATGGGTGCATGCTGGGAGACAGAGGGCCACACAGCAGGTATAGGAGACATAGGTATCTGGGCAACTTTCTCATGTAATTTGCTTGTGCCCTTTGGGCCTGCCCTGGCTCTGTCATGAATGTACCACTTCCATTTAATGATGGACAGTTGCTGAGCACATCCAACCTTATGATTTGATGGATCAGATAATATCCAGGCCATGGTAGACAACTCAACTCTGATGGTGACCGGGTGTCCCATAGTTAAGCATTCGGCTTCTATTAATACCCAGTAGCAGGTAAAGAGCTGTTTCTCAAAGGGAGAATAGTTGTCTGCAGATGATGGCAGAGCCTTGCTCTAAAATCCTAAAGGCCTCCACTGCAATTCATCTATGGGGGCTTGCCAGAGACTCCAAACAATGTCCTTATCTACTACTGATACTTCAAGTGCCATTCAATCTGCCAGATCATATGGTCCCACAGGCAGAGCAGCCTGATCAACAGCTTGGACCTGTTGCAGGGCTTTTTCCTGTTCTGAGCCCCACTCCAAATTAGCAGCTTTCCGAGTCACTTTGTAAATGGGCCATAGTGGGATACCTAAGTGAGGAACATGTTACCTCCTAAATCCAAATAAGCCACTACGCACTGTGCCTCCTTTTTGTTCATGGGGGAAGCCAGATGTAACAACTTATATTTTACCTTAGAAGGAATATTTCTACATGCTCCAAAACATTGGACTCCTAGAAACTTCACTAAAGGAGAAGGACCTTGAATTTTTGTGGGATATATTTCCCATCCTCTGGCTTTCAAATGCTGTACAAACAAATCCAAGGTGATTGCTACTTCCTGCTCACTAGGTCCAATTAGCATAACATCATCAATGTAATGGACTAGTGTAATACCTTGAGGGAGAGAAAAGCAATCAAGGTCCCTATAAACTAAGGTTGTGACAGGGTTGCAGAGTTAATATACCCTTGTGGTAAGAAAGTAAAGGCATACTAATGGCCTTGCCAAATGAAAGTAAACTGCTTCAGATGGTCCTTATGGATAGTTATGGAGAAGAAGGCATTTTCCAAATCAACAGCTACATACCAACTACCAGGATATATATGTTAATCTGCTCAAGTAAGAAAACTACATTTGGTATTGCAGCTGCAATTGATGTCACCACTGGTTCAGTTTATGGGAATCTACCATCACTCTCCAAGACCCATCTATCTTCTGCACAGGCCAAATGGAAGAATTAAATGGAGATGTGGTGGGAACCACCACCCCTGTATCCTTCAGGTCCTTGGTGGTGGCACTAATCTCTGCAAACCCTCCAGGAATGCAATACTGCTTCCAGTTCACTTTTTTACCACTCAAGGGCAACTCTAATGGCTTCCATTTATCCTTTTAAACCATAATAGCTCTAACATGACAGGTTAGGGAACCAATGTGAGGCTTCTGTCAAGTACTGAATATGTCTATTCCAATTATACATTCTGGAACAGGGGAAATGACTACAGAATGGATTCGAGGACCTATTGGACCTGCTGTGAGTCGGACCTTTGCCAAAACTCCATTGATTACCTGCCCTCCCTAGGCACCTACTCTTACTGGAGGGGCACTATGGTGTTTAGGGTCCCCTGGAATCAGTTTTCAGAACCAGTATCCAGTAGTCCCTGAAATGTTGATCTTTCCCCTTTCCCCAATGTATAGTCACTCAGGCAAAAGGGCCTTAGATCTCTCTGGAGAATAATAGGAGAAAGATTGACTGTACCAATTCTGGGGGCATTAGGATCCTTCCCCAAGGAGACCTGCCCCCCCCCCATCATTCAAGGGGTTCTGAGTTTGTAAAGTGGCTTGAGTCTGGGAACTGGTTCAGGAACCGGAATTGCTTATTACTACAGTTTGAAGTAGGTCTCTGTTCTTTTGCCTCTAAATTCTTTCATATATAAATCTAACAAAAAGTTTGTAGGTTTCCCATCTATTTCACTTTTGGAAACATCATGGCTAATTAGCCAATGCGATAGGTCTATGCATGTCAGATTATTCTGGTCATTGTTCCCCTTCTACTGTCCATGGTGATTAAGTGCTGCCACTTGATCTCTGCCACTTCAGGATCCAATCAAGCCCATGGCCCTTAAATACGCTAATTGATTAACTGCTACTCCCACCATAAAGTCTGACGTACAGAGAAGAGCAATGACAAGGCTCTTCAGGGATGCTGGTGCTTCCCTTGCAGATCCATTTGTCAAGGTGTTAGTGAAGGGCTTGTTTTCAGGATCTTCCAAATGTGGAGGATTAGGTTTAGCACCACACATCTACTCCAGCATTGCCATTTCCCTAACCCCTGGATCCCTTCTTCTACAGTAAACCATGGAATATCAGGCGTCTCTAACTCATTCAGTGGGTCATCTTCTGAGCCACACTTCTTCCAGCCAGTCAAATAGACTGTTAACACATTTCTTTACTCCGTGAGCCACAACATTAAATTCAGAGTCCCTACTTAGTGGGCCCATATCAACAAACTCAGCCTGATCCAGTTGTGTGTTTTTTCCACCATTATCCCACACTTATAAAATCTATTTCCATGCTCGCTCATTAGGTCTCTGCTTATAAGAGTTATAAAACTAAGAAGGTCTTTGAATAATAATAGATTTCTTCATAAATCACCTTATGTACTTCACCTTTGGTGACTTCTGTGATTGAAGCCTGGTTATGGGCCTAGAGACAAAAATGGGTGGTGAGGGTGGGTCCGGAGGAGTGCTACAGTTCATTCCATGCAGGAGATACTAACATGGCAGAGGGTAAGGGCAGTGATCCCTCTGCCACAGTGGGTGGTGAAATCTCTTCCCTAGGCAAAGTAATCTTATTAGCATCTAAAATCTCAACATTCTCAGCCTCCTCAGGATACTCCCACACATCTCCATTCCAATGCATGGGATCCCATTCTTTTACAATCAGTGCCCTCGCATTTATTTCAGATACCCTTTGAGGCTGAGCATTTAATTTATGTTGCCGTTCAGGCAGTCAAATTATGAAGTTGCATTTGGGTTTCTACAACTTCAGCCTTGTGGCTAAAAGAGGGGAGATCATCTGTTAGGACACACTTAGAAACTTAATTTTTTTTTTTATCTGAATCTGGAGACTGGAAATGGTGTCTTCAAGCTCCTTATTTTCATTCAAAAGTTTGTCCAATGAGGCTAAGACAAACCATCCCACATCGCTATATTCCTTACTTTGCCAAAGAGATTCAAATTTTTTCTGCATGGAATCTCTAAATCTCACAAGTGGTGAATTAGGGTAATCAAATGAATCTATATGGCAGGTTAGGTTAAAAACCTCATGCCAAGGAGTATCAATATGCTCCTTAATATCAGAAGAGATCATGGTGTCTTTAGGTCTCAGTAAATCTCATAGCCAATTCCAGCAACACTTAAAGCCATTAAAAAGAGCCGTCACTGTATTCTGTTTCTCTAGCCCCTCTCCCGATAGAATATTAAAAAACTTCTTAGTCAAGGAAGGCCCAGTTGTTGATTCTTTCAAGTGTTAAATGTCATTTTGATATTTGTCCATGAACTGTTTGCCTACCCCTATGTATTCAAGATTTTCTCCCACTTTTTCTCCGGGAAATTTAGTGTTTCTCTTTTAATATTTAGATCTTTAATCCACTTTGACTTTAGTTTAGTGCATGGTGATAGACCTGGGTCAAGTTTTAGTTTTTAACATGTGGAGAGCCAGTTTTTCCAGCACCATTTGTTAAAGAGGCTATCTTCCAGTAAACATATTTGACCCCTTTATCAAAAATTAGGTGGCTCAGTGTGTTTGTATTTGCTTCTGCATCTTCTAATCTATTCCATTGATCCTTAGATCTATTTTTACCAACACCATGCTGATTTTATCACTGTAGGTTTGTAGTAAAATTTTAGGTCAGAAATTGCAATGCCTCCTGCCTTGTGTTTGTTGACCAGGATTGTGTTTGCAATTCTAGGTATTTTTGGTTCCAAATAAATTTTAGGAATGATTTGTCCAGATCTGTTAGGAATGTTGATGGCTTTTTGATGGGAATTACACTAAATCTGTATTACAATTTAGGGAGGTTGGCCATCTTCACAATGTTGTTTCTTCCTAGCCAGGAACAGGGAATATATTTCCATTTTCTCAAATCCTCTAGGATCTCCTTTTTCAGGGTACTGTAGTTTTCATTCAAAATATCTTTTACTTATTTAGTTAGGTCAATTTTAAAGTATTCCATTTTCTTCAGTGCTATCATAAAAGGTGTTGTCATAAACTTCACTCTCGGTGTGTTCGTTGTCTGTGTGGAGGAATGTTATTGACTTTTGTGTGTTGACTTTGTATCCTGCTATGCTACTGAATTTGTATATTAGTTCTACTAGCTTGTTGGTGGAGTGTTTTGGGTCTTCCAAGTAGATTATGATGTCATCTGCAAATAACGATAGTTTAACTTCTTCTTTACCTATTCTTATGCCTTTTATTTCTCTCTGTTTTCTAATGGCTATAGCTAATGACTCCAGAACTTTATTGAATAGGAGGGCTGAAAGAGGATATCCTTGTCTTGTACCAGATCTGGGAGTAAAAACTTCAGTTTTTTTCCCATTTAGGATTTTGTTAGCCATTCGATTGTCATAGATGGCTTTTATTAGATTGAGGTAGAGGCCCTCTATTCCAATTTTCTGTAGGACTCTGAGCATGAGTGAGTGTTCCACTTTGTGAAAAGCCTTTTTAACATCAATTGAGAGGATCATTTGATTTTTGGCTTTGGCGCTATTGATACAGTGTATTACGTTTATAGATTTGCATATATTAATCTATTTTTGAATCTCATTGTAGTTGCATCTCTCTCTGGTTTTGGTTTCAATGTGAGACTTGACTCTAGGAATGATTTTGGGAGGATTGCTTCCTTTTCAATTTCATTCAATATTTTGAGGAGAATTGGGATTATGTCTTCTGTAAATTTCTTGCATAAGTCAGTGTTGAATCCATCAGATCCTGAACTTTTCTTGGTCGGTAGACTTTTTATTACATTTTTTATTTCATTGACTGTCACTGCATCATTGAGTGCTCATATATCTTCTTGATTCAGTTTTAGTAATTTGTACATTTTCAGGAATCTCTCCATTTCATTTGTATCTTCAATTCTATGAGAGTAAAGATTCTCAAAGTTTCTATTTATGATCTTCTGTATCTCTGCTGAGTCTGTAGTAATGTCACCCTTTTCATTCCTTATTGCTTCAGTTTGAGTCCTTTCTTTCCTCTTTTTGATAAGGTTAGCCAAGGGCTTATCAATTTTATTTAATCTTTCAAAGTACCAGCTTTTTTTCCCATTAGTTTTATTGAAAATAATTATAAAGCATATTAAAAATTATAGATAAATATTAAAATGTGAAAGATATAAGATGTAGACAAAGTGAATTCTAGAGAAATATTTCTAAAATGAATACATAGCATGAGATTAATAATAGATTACACATTGTAAATAAATTGTGTACAAACTTAAATGAATATAACAATAAAAACTGTTTAAATTAAAATGAAGAAGAATTTACAGATCAGTCATATAATAGTTCACTCTTTGCCAAAATCAAGAAATTTATGTTCATATAATTAGAATTTTCAAAGTAGAAAGGGGTAAGCAATAAATATTTAAAGACTTAGAATTTCTAAATGTAGTTGAAATTAGAGTACCACATTTTTGTACTTTTGTTTTGCGTGGCTTGGAGGCAGGACAAATGTGCCCTAGAAACTGACCAAAATTCTTCAAAAAATAAATTTTCTATGTAGAACCAGCTTTTTGATTCATTAATTCTTTGTATTGTTTTCTTTGTCTCAGTTGAACTAATTTCTTTTATAATCTTTATAATTTCCTCCCATCTTTGGGCTTTTGATTTAATTTGCTCTTCCATTTCGAATTAGTTTATGTCCATGAGAGTACTTATTTTTTCCCGTTCTGTTTTCTTAATGTGTCACTTCATTGCTATAAATTTCCCTCTAAGAACTGCTTTCAGTGCATCCCATAATTTCTGGTAGGTTGTGTTTGAAATTTCACTAAATTGTAAATATTGTTTAATTTCTTGTTTGATTTCATCTCTAACCCACTTGTTGCTGAGAATAGTGTTGTTTAATTTCCATGTATTTCTGGGGTTGTTGTGGTTTCCTTTGTCATTTATTTCCAGTTTTATGCCCTGTGGTCAGATAATAATATGTAGGAGATAATTTCTGTTTTCTTGCATATACTTAAGCATGACCAATGCACTAGTGTGTGGTCTGTTTTAGAAAATGTCCCATGTTCAGCTGAAAAAAATGTGTATTCAGAAGTGGTTTGGTGGAACACTCTGTGTATGTTCACTAAGTCCATTTGTTCCAAGCTTGGTCCAGGTCTGTGACTTTTTTTGCTAATTATTTGTCTGCTTGCCCTATCTTCTTGGTATAAATGGGTGTTAAGGTCTCCTGTTATGATTGTGGTGGTGGATAATAGATTTTTCATGTCCATTTAGATTTGTTTTATATAACTTCATGTTCCTGTGTTGGGCGCATACATATTTATGAATGTCACCTCTTCATCTTCAATATTTCCCCTCAACACTATGTAGTGGCCTTCTTTATTTCGTTTGATCACTCTTGGCTTGAAGGTTAGACTGTCTGCAAACAGGATTGCTACCCATGCTTTTTGTAGCTGTGAGGCATGTAGCATTGTTTTCCATCCTTTTACTTTTACCCTATGAGGCTCTATGAGTTAAGTGTGTTTCTTGTATACAGCATATTGTTGGATATTGTTTCCTTATCCACTCTGCTATTCTATTTCTTTTAGTTGGAGAATTGATAGCATTTACGTTGATAGTTATAATTGAAATGTGTTAACTTATAATTGACATGTCTTTTTTTTTTGTTTCTATTTTTTATTTTTTTATTTTTTTGTTTCTATTTTTTTATTGTTTAAATTTAACAATGGTTATATTACATATTTTCATCATCAGATCAGTTTGACATGTTTTTTACTCCTTTTTCTCCTATGTTTAATTGTTTGCCCTATTGGATGGGTTCTTTCTGTTCTCATTTTTGGAATTCATGTCATTTGATCCTTCTCTAAAATATTTTTAGTAGTCTTTGTTTGGTTGGCTTTAACATAATGAAATTCTTTAGTTGCTCCTTGTCATGAAAGTATTTCACTCCTCTCTCATACTTCACAGAGAATATTGCACTGTATAGCAGTCTGGGGTAGTATTTGTTTTCATGGAGGACTTGAAGCATTCTGCTCCATGCTCTTCTTGACTTCATCGTTTGTGAATTGAAATCTGCCATTATTCTGATAAGCTTTCCTTTAAATGTGATCTGTTTCTTTTTTCTAGCAGCTTTTAGTATATTATTTACTGATAGATTTCTGGTATCTTGACTGTTATATGACTAGGTGTTTTGTTTAGTCAGATTGATGTTATTTGGAGGTCTGTATACTTCAGTTAACAATATCTGATTGTTTTCTCATATTTTGGAAGTTTTCTGCTATTGCTTCTGCCCATTTTCTTTTTAGTTATTTGTGTTCATTCCTTTCTTCTTGATTTCTATTAATCTCATGCTTTTCTTATTTGCATCATAATGCAGTTGTTGAATTATATTTTTCAGCATCCTAATTGTGTTTAAGAGATCCTTTCTTACCTTTTCACTAGCTGTGACTCTGTCTTCAAGATCTGAAACTGTCTCTTCACTGTTATTTGTATGGTTTTGCCAGCTTGTGATTGAGATTTTATTTTGTTTTATATTCTTTTTGAAACTTTTTCATGCAATCTATTTTTTTTCCTATATTGCTCGTTCAGGTTATCCATCATTTTTATATTCTCCTCTATTTTTTTCAGTGTCTTCTTTAGTAGCATTTAAGTCTTTTATTATAGTTATCATTTCTTTCTCTACTTCAGAGAATTTTTGTTCCCCTACTTTAGATGATATTAATGTAGCGATGACTTTGTTTTTTTACTTCAGAGATTATTTCTGGTCTCATTTTCTCTCTCCTTTTCTGCAGTTGCTTTTCCCCTTCAGATTCTACTAATTCATGCATTTTTTTTTTACTTCCAATGTTATTTCTGATCTAAGTTCGTCTATACGTTTCTGCACTTGTCTGTCTACTTTATTTATTTTTTTTTTAAAGAACTTTTTTTTTTTAAACCCCACCGCTGGGAGCTGAGCCTGCGCACCCGCCGCGGGTAAGCCCCTGCGCCCCTCTGCCCCGCCTCTGCGTTCCCGCGAATAACTTCCTGTTCCAGCCCAGCCCAAACCCCACCGCTGGGAGCTGAGCCTGCGCACCCGGCGAGGGTAAGCCCCTGCGCCCCTATGCCCCGCCTCTGCGTTCCCTCGACTAACTTCCTGTTCCAGCCCAGACCCAAACCCCACCGCTGGGAGCTGAGCCCGCGCGCCGGCAGGGTCAGGATCCTTGGCCTGCCTTCCCTTTCCCCGCCTCGCCCCCCGCCCCTATTTTTTTTTCTTTTGAACCCCTCAAGCCCAAGCGCCAGCACTGAACCCATCAAATAGCCCGTTTGGCAACCGTTCCGGTCCACGAGCCTACCAGGACTACTCAATTCCAAAGCTCCACCTCTACCTACAGACCACATCCCCCAGGATTCACAAAAGCTAGCAGCCAGAGCCCCAACACAAGAGTCAGGAACCTCTGTAGAAGAACCACCTTGGAGTCTCCACACCAAACGCCCATAGACACACCATAACATCAAAAAAGTGCAGAGGTCGCTTCCATACAAAATGATAACAACAAGGAGTAGGAGACAATCTCAGGACCCGTGCCCACCCAAACCAAATACAGAACACACTATCATGGAAGAAAATGAGAATTATACAGATGAAACCTCTGAATGGGTAGCATCTGAGGCAGACACACAAGTGCAGAAACTTATAGAGCAACTGAGATCAGAGATAACATCTGAAGTAAA
>PVJA010027477.1:0-28570 GCA_004027025.1 Myocastor coypus
TCCCAAGTGTTGGGATAACAGGTCTGCACCAACATACCCAGAATCAAATTTCCTTTTTAAGCAAACTATTAAAGGTTTACTGCCTTTCATAACTGAATTAGTTCTCCACATCCCCAGTTTGCATCTGTGAATTCAAGCAACTCCTAGAAAATATCCACAAAAAACCTAACACATACTGAACACATACAGACAACTCTGTCATTATTTCCTCAATAAAGCAGTCTAGCCACTGTTTGTACAGCATTCACACAGTACGAAAATATTTTGTATATCTGGGGTCTTAAAAGGTGCATGCATTAAAGGCCTAGTCTCTGCTTCATGCTGATATGAGTTGGTGAGAATTTTGGGGGGCCTCCTCAGAGGTTTGAGGTCCCTGGACTGAGCCCTTGATGGGAATTTGGGATACCCATCCCCTTCTACCTCTCTTTCGCACTCACCCGTGAAGTGAATAAACATATTCCACTATGTGTGCCCACCAGACCCAGAACAATGGGGCCAATTGCTCATGTATGGGACCTTCCAAAACAAACCTTTCTTCTCTTTAAGTCAATTAGCTTGGGTATTTCCTCCAGTAACACCAAACTGACCAACACAATAAATAATCTAGACTCAAAGTATGCAGAAGGATGTTGGCTGTGCATTTTATACAAGGGCCTTGAGCATCTTGCTCTGCAGCTGTCCCTCCAGGCCCCAGGCACCAGGCACCAAGGAACAACTGCCCTGCTGTAGGTTTCTGTCTGTGTAAGCACAGGAATTCTGATAACTTCTGTGGAATACCATCCTAATCTGTGTGCTGCCCTACTTACCTGCTTCTGAATGCATCCACAGAGTCAGTGGTCACTCTGCATATGCCCAGGCGCAATAGCAGGCACACCATTCTGCATTCAACCTTGTGTAGCCAACTTGGTGTGGCACAGAGGTGTGGGGTCATTTGCCCCCTAGGGGGAGCCCAGGCCCAGTGAAAGGAGGCTCTGCCTTCTCTTCCTCCTCCTCTTCCTCCTCCTCAGTTAATGATCACTTGGGGGAACACTGTGGGTGCCTCTCAGGAACTCCCTAAGCTCAGCGCTCTGTTCACATCTCTCATCTCACTGCCCTGAGTCCTGCTTCCCAACACTACTTCCCAAACCTGCCTCCATAAAGGCAATGTTAGATTGCAGTGCGGGTGTGAATGCACAGATGTTGCCTAGGATCTGCAGGGATCTGGCTCCAGGATAAACTGTGGAGGCCACAACCCTTGGGTGCTCAAGACCCTTGTACAAAGTGGTATAATCATTGCAAACCAGTGTACATCCTCCCGTTCCTTTAAATCATCTCTGAGTGACTTAAATCCCCAATACTACGCAAATGCCATGTCAGTAGTTTATACTGTATTGTTTAGGGAACAGTGACAAGAAGAAGGTCTGAGTGTGCTCAGTACAGAAGCAAGCGTCATAGGTCTAACTGATTAGCCGGCTGAGTCTGCAGATAGGAAGTTCCTGGGTACCTAGGGCCACCTCCACTGCGTTAGCCTCAAATACACTCTGGGTAGCAAAATATCCAGCACAAGTGAAAATTGCTTCTCTTGCTCACAGCTCACAGCTAAAAACCAGACACCTCTGTCTCTGCCCAGTTGCTGGCTCTGGACACCTCATGTCTGGTTTTTCCCTTGTGACCCACTCACACCCTGAGATATGGCCACCAGCCCTGCACCTCTATCACCATGCTGGTGGGCAGGAGCTAGCAAAGACCTAACTGGACACGGAAATGACTGCAAAGCACATGAATGCCAACCTAGACTGCCATACTTTGGATCTTCCATGTTCCCCAAAGGCCTGTGTGTTACAGCCTGGGTCCCAGCCTATGCATGCTGGGCAGGCAGTTGACTTTAAAGGGTGAGGCCCAGTGAGAGGAGGTGAGGTCACTGAGGACATGTCTTTGAAGAGGATATTGGGGGGCCCCCTCCTGCCTCTCTTTTTTGACTTCCCAGTCGCCGTAAGATGAGAAGCCTTGCTCTTCCACACAGTCCTGCTGCCACAATGTCCTGTGACACCACAGGCCCAAAACAATAGGGCCAAGTGACCATAGATTAAAACTTCTAAAGTTGTCCACCAAAATAAACCTTACTTTGCTTTGATTTCCTCAGACATTTTGTGCCTTAAGTTGATTGTACAGTAATAGAAATCCAACCCATAAGCCGAAACTGCATGGATCTCCATCTCAGTTTCTTCACAGGGAAAGTTGAGGGAATTCCCAAAATTTCCATGACTACTCCAGGGTCACTAGCTAAGAGAGAAGGCATGACAGAGAAGAAGCGATTTTGCTTAAAGTACCTTAATTTTTCAGATTTTTCCAAGAATATGAGTATGCGAACACACCTCTAGGGCTTCTCCCAGGGCTTTGGAAAGCACCCTAAGACTTTGGTAGAATACAGTGGATCCATATCCATTCACAAGATCAGTGTGCCAAGTGGTACGTGAGCTTTAGCTCTGGGGGCCAACACTCTTAGAACGTTGTCTTAGTTGTTTTTCTCTCGTTGCTGAGACAGAGTACCCAACACCCAAACATAAAGGAGGAAAAGTTTACTTAGCTCACAGTTTTTAGAAGTTTTAGCCCATAATCAGCTGGCTCCAAGGCAGACTGGCAATGGAGAAGGGCAGCACTTCACAGTGGCAGAAGATACCAAAAGCAACAAGAAAAAAAGGGACGGATGAGAAGCAAGTCTCTTTCTGTCCCTTATATTGTATGTAGGCTACCTGCCCTAGAGCATAGAGCACTCACACCCCCAACCCCAGGACTAGACAACAAACCCTGGATTCAGTCACCTCCAAAAAGCGCACTCCCCATGACCTCAGGGGAACACCTAGACATAAACCATAACAAATTTCAACCCACTAATTTTGTCACATAGTCAACAACCTTGGTCCCCTGAAGGCAGACCAACAAAGGACACCAACTCACTGCCAGAGGGCTATTTTAAGCAGGAAATAAAAACAAGAAGACTTCATTGGAGAGCAAAGGATTTCAAGACATTGGGTTACAGGAGCCTTATGGATCCACTTTTGGAGGACATGTCCTCTTAGGGGATCTTTTTTTAATTTTTTTTTTTAACAGAAGTAGCTTTAATTTCAAACTTAATAAGGACAGGTTAAATGCACTGCCAATCTGGAACAGCAGCAAAAGTAGTCCAGTCTTTCCTCTTATAAGATCTCAGCACTCACAGTACCCACTTGAGTGTTCCAGGGTCACCTGTTATCTTTTAAACACCAGACACTGATACCTGTTATAACACTGCCTTTTAATCTGAAATCTGAATCACTTGGTCTCTCATACTCAAAATGCTACCATAAAATTGCATATTCCTTTAGAAACAATTTTACCCCATTCCTTCCCTGTGTTTCCAATTCCAAGAATACTCATGAAGTTGATAGCTTTGTCTTACTTTTCCTGTGGTTGGGGATAGGGAATTCTTTTTCAACTTTGATCATCTTCAGAAGTCCTGGGGTACAGAAGTTAATTTAAAAGTTAGAGCAAAGACAAGTGGCCTGAGAAAGGAGAATCTGGGAATGAATGAGAGGTGCCCAGGCCTGCCAGCTCCTTTCAACACCAAGGCATCCTCTGTGTTCCTGCCACCTGCACCCACCTCCAAGAAAACCTCTTGAAAATCTCTTAGGGCTTCACTACCCACTACACACCTTAGGGCATCATTTAGTTGTATAGTAATCAGCTCTGGGCACTCTACCAAAATGCCTTTATCATCAGCTGCTTTTTTTCTAAGTTCTTTTTTGTATGTATGTATGTATGTATGTATGTATGTATGTATGTATCTATGTATGTATGTATTTGTCTTTTTGAGACAGGATCTCACTATGCAATTCAGACTGACCTTGAGTTCACTTTTGTAGCCCAAGTTGGTCTTGAATTTGCACTACTCCTCCTGCCTCAGCCTCCCAACTGCTGGGATTACAGGCATGTGCTGCCAGGCCTTCCAGCTGCTTTTTTTTCTGAACCTGGAATCCCAATCATGACCTCACACCTGCAGGGCAGGCAATATGCCACTGAGCTATGTCCCCAGACCTTATCATTAGCTCATAAAGAGAAACGGCCCATTTAGGCCCTGATTTGGGAAGGTGCAGCCCATGACTGGTTTCCTCCATCTTTTCTGTGGGCCTGTGGTGAAGAGGACATGGCAGAAAAATTTCTTATCTTGTGGCCAGGAAATAAAAGTAAGAAAGGAGAAGGGGTCCAGGGTCCTTTAACTCCTTCAGGATCATGCTGGCAATGCCCCAAAGACCTCCTTCTAGGGCCGGGTGCCATGCTGCATACCTGTAGCCTAGCTACTATACTTCTAAAGGTGAGGCTGGTGGATTATAAGTTCAGGGCTATCTTGGGCAACTTAATGAGATCCTGTCTCAAAGTCAAAAATAAAAGAGATATAGCTCAGTCCTGGGCACTTGCTCGTATCACCACTCTATCCGAGCATCACCTTCCTCCAAAAAATAAAACTCTCCTGATGTCCTGCTTCTCAAAGCTCCTGCTATCTTCGCAGAGCACAAAGACTTAAAAGCAGGTGTTGCGGGGGGGGGGGGGGGCATTTATCATGCAAGCCCTAGGGACCAGGTAGGTACCCAAGGGCCGGGGTGTCCAGGTCTGTCCTCACTTTCTCCACTCCAGGCCCACCCCGATGGGTCTCTCCAGTGAGATTTGACCCAATCCTTCTCTAAGGCCTGGGAACCATCTGCAGGCATGGGAGCACCAGCACCTTCCCTTTATATCTGGGCACCCACGTCCACAGGCTGGCTGTGGGGACCAGCCCTACCAGTAGCTCTGTGACAGCACCCCTTGAGCAACAGCGTCAAGCCTTCAGCCCTCAAGCCTTCAGCCTCAAGTGTTTCTACACTGTGGCGGGTGAGTGCTGACTCATGAGAGGCACCTCAGGGCCTTCCTGGGTGGCAACCTCCCATCTCCCCACTGTTTCTCTGTGAGAAGTCCAGAACTGGAAGTGAAACTCCAAAACCAGGAGCCTGGGTGGGAATGTTCAGTCTGGGGTGTGGCCTCTATAGCAATACATAGCCTACCGTGGGGAGGGGAGAAAGAAGGAAGGAAAAAAGGAGAGAGGGAGGGAGGGACAGAAGGAGGAACAGAAGGAGGGAGAGAAAGTGAATTTTGCTATTTAAGAACAAAACAGGAGCCTGGGATATAGCTCAGTGACACAGTGTCTGCCTGGCAAGAACAAGGTCCTGAGTTTGATTCCTGGTAGAGGAGCAGGGGAGACACGAGTATCACTAGTTGGAGGCCAGCTTGTGCTTCATGCTGACTTTAAAATCAGCTTGGACTAAAAAACATAACCAGCCGGGTATGGTGGCACATGCCTGTAATCTCAGCACTTGGGAGGCTGAGGCAGGAGGATCAGTGTGAGTCCCAGACCAGCCTGAGCTACAAAAGTGAGCTCAAGGCCAGCCTGAACTGCATAGTGAGACCCTGTCTCAAAAAAGACAAAATAAATAAATAAATAAATACCCTAACCAATGAATGAAAGCAAATAATTAGCTGCTATTTCTTCTTCTTCTTCTCCTTCTTCTCCTTCTTCTTCTTCTTCTTCTTCTTCTTCTTCTTCTTCTTCTTCTTCTTCTTCTTCCTCCTCCTCCTCCTCCTCCTCCTCCTCCTTCCTCCTCCTCCTCTTTCTCCTTCTTCTTCCTCCTCCTCCTCTCACTGAATTGTGTTCCTTGAGGTAAGAATAAGAAAGAAAAACCAGGGGCTGAGGGCTGCTTTCTTCCCCTAAGGGAGGCTTCAGGCTCCTTGCAATCTTCATCTAAACACCCAGAAGGCTACACTGCAAGGTATTTTTCCTGTTTTCAGAAGAAAGACCTGTCCTGACCTCCACTGTTGAGCCAGAGCTCAACCTTTTGCTAGTAAATGATCACCTGGGACAGTTGTCACTGATGAGGGAGGGGGTTTCTCTGCTCAGATCCTGGTGGAAAGAAATAAAAAAAAAAAAAAAAAAAAACTTTCATTACCCACAGCTAAAGCAGATCCTTAACAGTCTCTGCAGGACAGGCATGGACACACATGCAGTAGAGCCCAAGCCCACCGGTCACCTCCACCAGCACCCTCGTCTCACCATTGCTGCAATCCAGCCACGCTGGAGAAGTGGGGATCCTAGAATTAAGAGCGTATTAAATGTAAATGGGGAAAAGTTAACATGTCCCCTCAACTTGAATGCAGGCCACCAAACATAGCTTAGTGTTTTGTCTTAAATAATTTCCCTTTCTTTGCAGTTGTTGCAGAGACACTCATTTTTTCAAAAATCAATTGATTTGTTGGCACTAGGGCTTATACCCAGGGCCTCTGCACCAAGATACAATCTTAGCCCTTTCTTATTGTTTATTTTGAGTCAGGGTCTCACTAAATTGCTAAGGTTCCCAGGGTGGACTCAGATTTGTGATTCTCCTGCCTCTGCCTCCCAAAGTCCTGGATTACAGACGTGTGCCACAACACTGGGCAAAGATAGATAGCCTTGGTGGATGTGGTTGACGCGGCCATCCTAAGCCCTGGACAAGCCCAGCTCGTAAGTCAGGTTCCTGCAAGACACATCACAAAGTTTTGCATCAGCAATGCAGAACTTAAGTTTCATGTATGGCTTCGGCTTAAAAGACACTGTGTTTATGGTGTAAGATTCACCAACATCAGGCCAGTGCGATAGCTCAGTGGTGTAAAGCACCTGCTTAGGTAAGCTTAGGCAAAGCACGGAGACACTGGCTGGATCCTCAGCACCACATGCTATACCAGCCCCACCCCTAGGGCATGGTGAACCAGCCACATACACACACACACAAATACACACACACACATACACATACATACATAAGATCCATCAACAATAGGTTGGCTAAATAGCTCAGTGGATTAAAGCACCTGCAAGCGGGCACAGGGGCCAGGGGTTCAATTCCCAGTCCTGTCCTGCCGGCCCTACCCCCAGGCATGCTGAGACAGCAACTGAGACTGGGCATGGTGGCCCGCTCCTGCAATCGCAACTCTTGGGAGGCTGTAAACGGGCAGATCAGTGAGACCCTGAACACCCTGTAGACCCTTCCCTAAAATACAAAAAAAAAAAAAAAAAATATTGAACTCACAGCCAACACTGCTGAGCTTCCTGCTTTAATGACACTTCTCCAACACACCTGTTCTCTGTAGGGCACAGAAGAGCCCTGACTGAGGACATCAGACAGCATTTCAACACTAAGCTTGGAGGCATTTTACACAACGTCATCACCCAGACAAAGCATGAACTAAACACGGCCTGCAAAGGCCACTTGTTGAAGAGCTGAAATGACATGCTGGGGCATGGGCTTGGCCGTTCCAGCCCACCATGGGCAGCAGGACAGCACAGTGCCTCAGCGCCCAGGGCAGCTATGACTGCGCAAGCACAAGCCTTCACCTGGAGGTTATGAAACCGTGTGAGCAAGCAGACGGCTTCCCAAGTAAGGATGAACTGCTGAGTCTTGAAATATGACTGACGCTTATTTATGGCCATTATGTGGTTATTAGAGCCTGTACCAGATCTCATCATTTAACATATTCCCGGCCTCCCTCCCCTAACCAAAAAAAAAAAAAAAAAAAAAAAAATATTGGGCATGCGTGCACATCTGGAATCCCAGGTGTTTGGGTATGTGAGTCACAAAGACTTCGAGTTCAAACCCAGCCTGCACAACTTAGCAACTTAGCAAAACACTGCCACAAAATTAAAGGGCTGGGGAAGGAGCTCAGCAGGAGGACTGCTGTGGTTTGTGCACGGGTGCCCCCCCCCCAAAGCCTCACGCAGTCATGCGGCAGCTTCTGAAATTTGTAATTGATTATTGTGGAAAAGGCTGCTGCACCTGCCCTGAGGCAGGTGATTTGCATTTCAGTGTAAGAAAGGAAGAGAAGTTAGCGGCTGGAGCAGCTGCTAGCTCTCCCTGCTCTCTTGTCCTTGCCTGCCACCACGAAAGATTGCTCTCTGCCATGTGCCTTTCTGCCTTGGAGCCAGCTGAATATGGACTGAAACCTCCAGTAACTGCGAGCTAAATAAATCTTTCCCTCATTTTGAGTGTCAGGTATTGAGAGACCACTCTGTAGGCTTTGGGAACCTCTTCCTCGAGACAAGAGCTTTCCTCGAGGGACTGAGCCTGACCAGCAGGGAGAGAAGAGTAACCAAGACAAGAACCCTATGTTCCAATCCCGGTCCTAGAAGAAAGGAAAAGAAGGGCTAAGAATGGACTGTCACTCAAGGACAGTGTGACCCTGAGTTAAGCCTCTAGGACACAGTGCTTGTGTGACTATTTCTAGGTCTCTCAAACATGTTTAATATTTTTATATTTGATTTAAATAGCATTGATATTCTTTTTGATCCTACGTTTTGCTTTTTGTTTTTCACATTTAATACTGTTATGCTAAGAAGGGGCCCTAGCCTTCTCCAGTCCCCAAGGCAATACATCCCAAAGAGGCCCCGGAGCAGTGGGGAGCTGGACTTGGAGCAAGAAAACCCCACAATCTGAATGTGAGCCCCGGCTTCCTGGAAGGGACAGACGGGGAGCCTGCAGTGGAGACACGTGCTCGGTTCAGCCTTGGGCCAGCATCTGCCCACGCTTTCTCTGGACACCGCCCTCCTGGCACCCACTGGTCCCACATCCTGAGAAAGTCCCAGGATGCTCCTTCCCGAGTGACTCTGCCTGCTACACGTTGGCTGTGTCAGTGGAGTGGAGTGGAGTTTCCCAGGCACGTCCAGTGTCCCTCTCTTCATCTCAGTGCAAGGCGTACAGTAGGCCTTCGCTATTTCGTAGTTCGATTTCCATGGGCTCACTGTTTCACAGGTTTTAAAAAAATATTATTTATCTAAATTATTTATCACAGATTTTTCACTATATCGTGGCATTTTACGGTAGCACACAGTACTGTATATGTATTCACATGTGTGCTATTTCTGGTTTAGTGATTTTTGTCTTAAAATTTTTTAAATATATGAAAATATATTAGAAATGCTAATTCTAGCATATAAAACAATATTCAATTGAGATAAAATACATTTAACAGTATGTATTTCTTTAATGGATGAGTACATACTGTACTGCACAGTATACATATGTTGTTAAAATTACATAGGCTTACAAGTTTAGAAAATGGTTCAGAACATTAAAAGCACTTTTAAAAGTGTGGGAAAGGTTTATAAGAGTGTGGGAGGGGTTTATAAAGCTTTAAAATACATATAAATACTACAATAAATGTAACATGGCTACTTCACTGACTTTCACTTATCACGGAGATGTCTGGCACACACCCTGAGCAAAACTGAGGGACCATGCTGTAGGCTTTGGGAACCTCTTCCCTGAGATAAGAGCGTTCCTCGGGGGACTGAGCCTGACCAAGGCAGGCTCTCCCCTGACCCCTCAGATGTGGGTCGCCCATTCACCACGTGCTCCGGTTTCCTGAGGAGCAGATGCAGCAATCCGCTATTAACATGTCAGCTCCTCATTAAATCCGAATACAGAATCTGTGTTTGCCCAGCAGGATGAACTCCCCTAATCTGATTTGGCAGAGGGTCTGGCATAAATATTCATGGGAGCTTGGGCTCTTTTAATCTGGTCCTTAGCATTGAGTATGAGAGGTGGAGAGAGGCTGCTTTTAAAGCCTGTTTTCCAGGTCAATTCTTTAAGCCACAGTATCAAAAAATAATGGCCTCCCGATCATGAATCTGTCATTAAGGGAGATTAATCTTCCAAAGCTCTTGGAGGGACTGAAATGAGAGCAGCGATAAAGAGCCCACGTAGAGGCTGCTAAGGATTTCTTAGGGCACTGCGCTGTTGGCTGGCTTCTTTGTTTTTAATTAATTAAACCAAGCATTTACAGGACCCTTTTCAACTTCAGGTCCTAAAACTGTGACTCCTGGTTCACACAGCTCTGGTCAATTAGCTTATGGCTGGGAGGACGCCACAAGGACTTCCATGATCTGTCCGGCCCTAGGCTGCTGTAGACACTGGGGACAACGTGCACGCTTCACCCAGCTCAGGGTGGCCCCATTGTTTATATTTTCCCAGTGATTCCCACAGTATAGCTCAGCAAATGTGGGCCAAAGCTCAAATATGAAGAGACCCTGTCAGGGGTGCACAGGGATTTGAGGCATAAGTGAGACTTCAGGCTTGTCTGAGATTCATGGAAGGAACAAAACTCTTTGCCCCCAACCTCCTAGAGCTGGAGCACATCCCGAAACGTGACTAATGGGACATTCAAGGTGTCGTTGCCAGTTTTAAAGGGCTTAATTTCTTGGAGTCTCTGTCACATCCTTTGTAAATGCGAGCAACATTCCCTGCCCCTTGGCACTGCCACTAGCATTAGCAAGAACAGATCTTGGCAGTGGGCTAAGAAATAAGAAGAGGGTGTGTGTCATCTTCCTCAGTGCTCAGAGCTGTGCCCAGCCCGCCTGCATGGTTCTCCTCTTGTGTGGCAGGAGAATGGAGCTAAGCACAGTGAAGTCACTTGCCCAAGACCGCCGTGTCTCCTGAGCTGTGATGAGCCAGGCCCTGGAAGCCAGGCTGGCTGGCTCCAGGCTATGGGTAGCCCCGGCTGTGCAATCCATCTTAGCTTCTTGAAGATGGCGAGGTCCCTTTGTTGATGCAAACTGTCTGAGAGTGCAGCCAGTGCTTAGCCATCAGACACTGCCAGCACTCCAGAAAATGTCAGTGTCACCTAAAGGGATGCACAGTTATGGTGAAGGGCTCCAGAAGAACCCTGTAGAGGGCTCCAGTCACATCAGTGTGGCATTCAGCCGCCTCAGAAAGAAAAGGAGTCTGCAGGTCAACAAATGGCAAAGAGGAACCAGTTGCTGCCATTCCCACAGATGGAAGCCAGGAGGAAGAGGGGGTCTGCGTGTGTGCCTCCCTGCACTGCCATTATTGCAGGTGGGTAGATCCCCTGTTGAAGTTTCTTGGGTACAGAATTCCCCAGCAGCTTTTAGCCAAGGGTTGTTTATTTAGTATCTGAAGTCCAAAATGACAAGTTAATCCTTGAAGAAAAAAATCCTGAACTCTCACATTCAGCTGCTTTGATTCAGCACAAAAATTAAAAACAAGGATATGATAAAGCTTCGGGTGGTATCTGTGTCCCTGAGAAAACATCAGCGTGAAGGCTGAGGTGTGAGACGCAGGAGCTCATTTCTGCTCCTCTCGCTCTGCTCCCTTATGCCTCCACCCCCTGTGCTCCTGGAAAGGGACACATTTTTATTTCACCAAGCAAAAAATTGCTTCTCCTCTCTCTGTTTTGCATCTCAGAGTTCTCTCTTGTCACGTGACACAATTCGTTAGAGAAGTCTGGGCAAATAAAGATCTATTCTGGAGAGGTCTACTCCCTCAAGCAACAGAAGTGTCCTGCCAATGGTAATGTTTCATGGGATGAAAATGATAATGGTGATGATGTAATTCTTCTTCAGCTGAAGATGACAAATCATAAGGCATCTAAACCGAGTTCAAACTCACAGAGGCCCAGGAGGACTGCTCCACTGACACTCACAGACGTGAGAATGACTCAGGAAAACAATGGCAGTCTGAGCAGCTCTCGGTCTTTTGCGACACATCTTAATTCTTTCTCCTGCTGCTGTCCCTCTCCTCCATGTGTCTTATGGTGCTCTTTGTGAAAGGTCCATCCTTCTGTTCCCTGTATCTTTTATTTTGCTCCTAAATTATACTTTAGTCTTCTCCTGAGAACAAAGGTGCAGAAGGAAAACATCTGTATAGGAGTCTGGGTCAGAGGAAAGGGAAAGGACAGGATGTCCTCAGGAGCCGTGAGACATGAAAAGCACAATGCCCAGGGCAACCTTGCTTCTAGGCTGTGTGCCTGCTCATCTATCTTCATTTTTCTCTTTTCTTTACACTTTGGTTTCCTCACCTAAGAGAAACCATGCAATAGCAAAGCTGTGTCTCTGATTTATTTTACTTTACAATATGACAAGATCTCAAGGAGCATCCATTTTTTCTCACAAAGAACTCCAATTTGTCCTTCTTTATGGCAGAGCATTAATATTCCATTATGTATAGATGCTTTCCTTCCTTCTTCTTTCTTTTTCTTTTTCTTTTTTGAGAAAGAGTCTCATGCTGTAGTTCAGACTGGTCTTGAACTCACTGTATAGCCCAGGCTGGCCTCAAACTCTTGGCAAACCTCTTGTCTCAGCCTCCTGAATGCAGGGATTACAGGCACCACCATGTTAGACCACTTTCACGATTGCACTCCTATGACTTGTGCTGCTGGAAATGTGCATATGTGTGTATCAGTGTGATGCCATTTCTTTGACTCAAGAAAATACCTCGAAGAGGGACAGCTGGGTTGAAAGGAATTTCTATTTTTAACACTCCATACAGGAACCTTTTACGTACTGATAAATTTGCTTCTTACCAGTGTTGGAATAAAAACAAGACAAAACATAAGTGGAATTAAAAGATAAATAGAAAAATGATGGAAAGTGCAAATTATCTCATAGACAGAGAGCTGATCTCCCCATGGCACAAAGAGTCCATGACAGTCAAGAAGGACAAGCCACACAATTGGCAGAGAGCACAAAGGAGCTATGATCACAGAAAGTGCATTCAAATGCTCCATAAAAAAGAAAAACGTAGGGCCGGAGGTATAGCTCAGCAGACTAAGTGCTTGCTTAGGGAAGCGTAGAGCCCAGGGTTCAATTCCTGGCCCTGCCTGCTGCGCCAGGCCAGCTCTCAAGTGCACTGAACCGGCAATGAAGTCTGGGCATGGTGGCGTGTGCCTGTAATCCCAGCACTTGGGAGGTACAAGCAGGAGGATCACTATGAGTCAGTAGTGAGACCCTGTACAAAAAAAAAAAAAAAAAAAAAAGACAAAAGAAAAACGTTTTCAACTTCATTTATAATTAGATAAATGTAATTTATAACTAAACTGGGAGCCTTCTGCTTTCTCACCAAGCCTGTAAAGAATTTCACATAATTGAGACCAAAAGAAAAACCACTTCCTCCAATTTAGAAATAGAGCCATACAGAGAAATTCGACTTACTGAAGTAGCATCTCAGTTACTTTCCTCTTATTGCTGGGACAAATACCCGACACCCACAGTGAAGGAAAGAAAGGTTTACTTAGCTCACAGTTCCTGGAAGTTTCAAGCTATCCTCAGCTGGCTCCAAGGCAGAGCAACACATGGCAGGGAGCAAACTTTCATGGCTGTGGCCAACAGCAGAGAGCACAGGGACTAGCAGAAGCTCAGGCAGCTAACTCACCTCTCTCCTCACCTTACATCGTAATGCAAATTACCTGCAACAGAGCAGGGGCAGCATCCACACTCTGAATAATCAATCACAAACTCCAGAAGCTGCCCCATGATTGCATGAGGCTTTTGGGAGCACCTAGACACAAACCATAACAAGTACAACCCCATCAGCAGACATATAGAGAAAAAGAACTGTGTACATCATGTCTGGAAACAAGTTATACTAACAGTGAGAGAAGCATAGTATAAGAAAACACAGCCAATTTCAAACCACACTGGGATAATACAAGGATGTTGGAATTATCATCCTGAAAATTTAGGATAACTATGATTAGTATGCTAAGTAAGAGCTTTAGTAGGAAAAGCAAGTAGCACTCAAGGACAGATGACTAATGCAAAGAAAGGAGAATTCTAAAAACTACCCCAAATAATATATTAGCAATAAAAACATGTAATAAAAACAAAAAAAAAAAATGCCTTCAATGGACTCAATAAAGCAGGTAGTGCTGAGGAAAGGATCTCAAGGCTTGAGGATTGATCAACAGAAACTCCAAGACTGAAAAACAGGGAAAAAGAATGCAAAAAAAAAAAAAAAATTGAATAGAATATCCAAGAACCACAGGATAACTACAAAAAGAGTAACATAACACCTTAACAGTGGTGCGAGAGGGTGCAGAAAGCAAGAAAAGAACCGAAGAAACACCTACAGCAACAATGACTGAAAATTTCTGTAAATGAGTAGTAGGTAGCAAACCACAGATCCAGGAAGCTCAGAGAACACAGTGCAGATAAACATGCAAAAATCTACAGCTCCGCCCCTCATATCCCAGATGAAGAAAAGAAAACATACGAATTTTGGTGATCATGATGTGTCAGTATGGATTTACTGCTTATAAAAGATAATGTCCAAGAGGCACTGTGGTATGAAGGGGTGCTGTTGCTGTGGGGGGACAGAAGAATGCGGGAACTCTACCTGCCACTCAGTTTCTGAGATCAATGCATGCTAGTCTTAAGTATATATATATATATATATATATATATATATATATATATATATATATATATTTTTTTTTTTTTTTTTTTTTTTTTTTTTTTTTTTTTTTTTTTTTTTTTTTTTTTAACAGTTAAGCTGAAAACAGTTGTGGAGGACCGCTTGAGTAGTTCTCGTTGGAAGAATAGCGACTGTCTCCATTTTGACTGAGCCTGACCCAGTTTCCTCATACTGAAATGTACGGAGCTGGCTAGGACTTCCTATCCTTCCAATTGGCCTTAAGCAGTGTGTATTGATCTGACTGAGGTGCTGGTGGTAATTTTTAAAGATGGCATGTGTGTTTCCCTGATAAAATAACCCACACCTCCTGCTCTCCAATATGAGCAGGGTCAAGACAGGACAAAGAGCCAATGCCCCATGCTGTCAGCTGGGATCGAGCCTCGAGACAGAGGCTATGACTTCCTGGGACTTGAAAGATTACACTTCAGAGCTGAAGCACTAGACCCCCAAAATATTAGATACTATATCAATAGTATAATACAAATTGCTTCTTCTGTATATCCTCTCTGAATATGGTGGAGGTGAATACAGGCCACCTTCCTAGCCCACCTCACAGTGCTCACCTTCTTCCCACAATTCCCTTTCTCAAGCCACTCCCCCTTTTCCACTGAATAAAAAACCCAAGTGCAGCCCTGGGTTGCCCTCTTGGTTCCGGAAAGCCATCTTCATGGCTGGACTTAGGGCCCCTTGGCTCCCAATTAAATATATATATATATACTTATATATATATATTTATATATATATATATTAATATATATATATTTATATATATAAATATATATATATATATATATATATATATATATTTAATGTCTTAGTGTTTTTGTTATCACTCTGGGTTGTGCTGGGAGTGGTAGATTGGAATTAACTTGATGGAATTCCAATAACATGTTTTTAGGATTATAAGTTTAGACTTCTTAGGCCAAGACAAGAACCAGAAAGGGACTCAGACAAACAGTGGCTTATAACTGTAGTCCTGGCACTGACGAAGGCTGAGGCAGGGAGACTGCAATTTTCAGGCCTAAGTGAGCAACTTAGGTCCTATTTGCACTGGGAACAAAGCTAAAAGGTCCCATGTGAGCTGGGGCTGCAGGCAGACACTGACACTCACTAAACTCCAGGGTAGAATTTTTATTTGAGGGACTAAGTTCTAGCCATACTGTCTCTATGTTTTGTAATCTCTCAAATTCCAGAAATACAATATCTAATAAAAATAAGATTACATTCTGCCCAAAAGATAAATTGTAACTTTTACGCACCAGTAGCAGACAGAAAGTGATGGGTTTTTATAAAATTCTATTTAAAATAATAATACAAAACACAAAATTTTAGGACTAGAGCTAGCAACACATGTAAACCTCTGTGCCAGAAACAATCTTACTAAAATAAATTCTTAAAAACCTGAATACATGGAAGTATATATTGTACCTTTAACTGAGAAAATAGATTATTATTGTGGAGTCTACTAATTTTGATCTATAGTTCAATTCCAAAAACAATCTCTAAAGATTTTTTAATTGAAAATAATTCTAAAATGTAGAGTATGATCCAAAAAATCTAGGTTAGGCAAAATAATTTTGAAATAAAAATAACAATAAAAGAATTAAAATAGTATATTTTATTCCTTAGCTCAAAACTTACTTATAAAGTTACAAAAAACAAGAGCATGTTACAGACATAAAACTCAATGGAAAGTTTTTGGAATCAAACTTCTGTTTACATAGTACAGTGATTTCTTTCACAAAGGTGCCAGAAGAAGGCTACAAGTTAAAGAAGCCCTTTTAAATAAATGAGATCAGAAAACAGGATTGAAATAACTTGATTTTTTAAATATCATGCCACATGAATACATCAACTAGAGATGGATCTTTGGCATAACTATAAAAACTAACAACTAAAAAGCTTTCAGAAGAAAATACCTTCACAATTAGAGGGTGAATAGAGTTTCCAAGACGAGAGAAAAATAACAACCAAACACTGATAAATTAGACTTCAGAGAAAACTGACACTCTGCTAAGCTGAAAAAAAAATTATAAACTTCTATGCAGCCAAAGGCACTCCAAAGGAGAAAAAAGATCTTCACAAAATATAGATCTGACAGTTGCTTCTGAATATCTAAAGAACTTTTATGACTCAATGATTCAAAGACAACTCTTTTTTTAAATAAGATCTGAACGTACACATCACACATAAAAAGGAATATGAATGGCCAAAAGTACATCAAATGTGCTCTACATTCCTATTGATCAGGTAAATAAATAAAAATTAAATTATAAGGAGACACTACTGCTTACCCACTGACGTGGCTAGAGATAAAAGGATTGACAGCAACAAGACGGTCAAGAATGCTGGCAGAGACACAGAGCAAGGGAAGTCCTCACACAAGCACTCTGGGATGGGGAGGTCACCAAATTCGTGTGTAGGCCCATTAGGTACTTTTCAATAGTTTCCTATAAAACTAATTATGTAGCTTCCTCATAAACCAGGAAGGTCACACTTAAGTGCTGGCTAGCATGTGTCTACAGGAAGATTTGCACAAGAGTATTCTTAGCAACTTTAGTCATAAAAGCTAAAACTCGAAAATGGACCAGATGTCCACCAAATGAAGCATAGGCGAGCAAGTCAGGTGCTACCCAGCGATAGGAAAGGCGCTACACACAGCATAAATGAGCTTCGATGTTATGCTCAGCAAACATACACTTGAGAATAGGCAGAACGGATCTGTATGGAACATCAGAAAAGTGTTTGTAGGGAACAGGGTGGAAATTGGGAGGGGAGATGGAAGAATCAAATTGGTAGAACCATCTGGAAGGATCTGTGTTCCATAGAGGAATGCACTCATCAGAACACTTGTAATTTGTATATTTTATTGCACATAAATATTATCAAGTAATGGGAAGCTCGGCATGTAAACATATGAGTGTCTGCTACTTACCTTCATAGAAATTAGTCAATGGGGGATGGGACAGATAGCTCCATGGATTAAAGCGCCTGCTTAGGCAGAGCACAGGGGCCGGATTCGATCCCCGGCATGCCGTCCTGGCCCCACCCCTGGGGGCACGCTGAAGTGGCAATTGAGACTGGGTGTGGTGGCCTGAGCCTGTGATCTCAGCACTTGAGGGGCTGAACACAGGAGGATCACTGTGAGTGCGATCTGTGCAGTGAGACCCTGTAAACTTTGTAGACTCTGTACTAAATACATTAAAGAAAAAAATAAAATTAAGGGGCTTGCCAGGTAGCTTAGTGGGTTAAAGAACATGATTCGGCGAACTCACTCAGGCCCTAAGGACCAAGGTTCACTATGATACCGTCCCCCACATGGAGCATGATACCTGCCCTTAAGGCTGCCTGAGCCATCCAAAAAAGAAAAAACCTTCACAAAAGAAAAAGAATTAGTCAATGGGAATTTGGTGATTTTGCTTGGGTTTTTACTTGTTTTGTAGTTTTGTTTTGGTTTTAGTTTTTGAGGCAAGGCCTTTCTGTGTAGTTTAGGCTGGGCTTGAATTTACTACTGAGAAGCCCGGGTAGCCTCAAACTCAAGATCCTTAGCTTCCTGAATGTTGAAATTACAAGCATGCACCACCACGCCCACCTCAGCAGGGGGGAATTTTTAAAGCACTTTTATTTTATTTATTTATTTATTTTTCTTGTTTCAGAACCTTTGTTTATTCACTCATTTTTATGGCCGGCTCAGTCCACCCCGAGGGCAGGGCTGGCGCAGCATGTGGTGCCAGGGATTGAACCGCGGTCCCTGAAGCCTCCCAAGCTTTCCCAAGCAGGCGCTTTAGACCACTGAGCCATCCCACCAGGCCCCTTAGAGCACTTTTAAAATGACACATTGATGTACTTTGAAACCATAATATAAAGTGAAATAAATAAGACACACAAGGGGCCGGTAGTATGGGCCAGACGTCTAAAGCGCTTGCTTGGGAAAGCTTAGGCCGCCGAAGGGACTGCAGTTCGATCCCAGGCACCACATGCTGCACCAGCCCCAGGCCAGGCTGAGCTGGCCATAATAATTAAAAAACAAATAAAATAAGACACACAAGCTTAAATCCTGTGTGGTTTCTCTTATATGAGGCACAAAGTATAAATAAATGAAAGAGCAAACTAAAAGCTAGATAAAAGGAACACAGAAGCTAGATCTTCTGCAACTGCAAAGGGTCCCAAAAGATGGAAGTGGAGGGGAGAGGAAAAAGGGAGGGGGCATAAAGAAGAATTAAAATGTGTCCTGTGTTTGCGCCAAGTACAATGTATTATGTATAGCAAACATGTACTAATAAAAAATAAAAATAAAACAAAAATATTAAAAAGTGACACATATATAAATACGCCAATTGAGTTATCTTTCTAAAAAGATAGAGAGTTCCTTAAAATCTACCACTGAGAAGAGGATTGTAACCTGTAATATTTTAACAGACATGTGAAAAGAGTTTTGTGTCCCTGTTTTGCTAAGCTACTGACTTTGTTACAAGGAAGAAACATCAGAGGAAAAAGATTGTGCCTTCCTTAGCTTTAGACTATAAATAGTATTATAATTTGGGAGATGGAAAGATATAAAGGGAAAAGAAAAAAGGATAATTACGATGTAAAAATGGAACACGGTTCATGAATTACTTTGAAAGCACAACTTTTGAACACAGCTATTTTAATACATCCCCATACTTTAAAAATGTACAAAATAAAGCCAATAGTTCTTCCCTGGCCGGCTGACAAAATTTATTAAGCCAAGTGACTCCTGCCTGGCTCCATTCAAAGGAGCAGAGTCCCTTTACAGTTTGCAAAAGAGGGCAGGAGATGTTAATTAGATGGCAGATTATACTGCAGACAGCACCAAGGCTGGTTAGCTGTGCAAACCAAGCGCACACCAGGACTCTAGCTGCTGGAGCATCTGACATTTGGAGCTCCGACTGCCAGGCCTCAGCGCTACCGCCCTGCTCCTGCCCCACCAGGCCGGGCTGCTGGGTGAGTAAGCCAGCCGGGGGGCCTCCTTTCCCTCCATCTGGGCCGAGCAGCTCACTGTGCCAATAACCTATTCTCTCTTTCTTTCTTTCCTTCTTTCTTTCTTTCTTTCTTTCTTTCTTTCTTTCTTTCTGTTTTCTTTTTCTTTCCTCTTGTTTTCTGACAGAAGGTTTCATTATGTAGTCCAGGCCCATCAAGTTTAATTTCCCTAAATTACCCAGGCAGGTCTTCCACTACATCCTCCTGTCTCAGGCACCTCAGAATCAGCGCTTGGATCACAGGCTTATGTCATCACGCCAGCCTTGATCATATCCTTTCTCGCAGACCACAGAGAAAATAAAGAAGAGTGCAGCACATGGGTAAAAAGCCAAATGTTGTCAAGGAAGTCAAAGTGTTTTTAGTATTTTATTTTATTTTATTTTACTTTATTTTATTTTATTTTTATTTATTCTTTTTATGATGGGCTCAGCCTGCTCTGGAGGGGCATGTGGTGCTGGGGGTCAAACCACAGACCCTGCGGTTGCCTACATTTGCCTAAGCGGCAGTTCTTAGCATTTTAGAAAAAAATTTTGTTGATGTCACAGGCCATTTAGAGTCAGGCCATGGTTTGATTGCTGACTCTGCTATATGACTGTAGGAAAGTTATCCACTCTGACCCTCAGATTTTCCATAGCCACATCCTTATATTAAATATAGATATCTATGAGGATATTTCAAGAATTCATATTTCATATTTCATGAACTAATACACATAAGATACTTTATACACATGCAAAACTTATCCTTGTTCTGAAAATCCTAAAAAGCTCCAAGAGTGTTAGCTGCCTTCCACAATGCCCTGACACCCAGATTTATTTCAATACTCATTTGGATCCAAAACCTGGAGGGAAAGAGGGGAAAGGGGTTGAAAAAAAAGGCATTAAGGTATATCATGTTTATGAAGCAACTTCACACAAAAAGTATAAACATTATGCATTGCAAACTTGTATTAATTTTTTTTTAAATACCCTGACCTGACCTGAGGCCTTCTAGCCTCCATTTATTTCATTTAATGTGAATTTAATATTTCACTACTGAAAAATTAATGGTTTGATCCTAGCTTCCCATCTTCCCCTTTTGGCATATCACATAAATTGTATCATGTTCCCCACATTACCTTTATAAAGCAAAACAATCTGATTTCTGAAGCAGATATGACCTCAAGATTTTCAGATAAAAGATTATTAACCTATATGACATCTTCATTTCATCACTAATTTATAAATCCCCTATGTCTGGCTCATTACTGAGAACCCCTATGCATGGTTTCTATTTATGTAGTCTATAGCAATGGACTAAGCTTACATTGGATGCCTTCTGTGACATGACCATTTGCTTACTATCTTGGCAATGCTGATCTGACCCGTGGTGGCTATGAACAGATGTAGCTTTTTCTACTTAAACTTTGTGTTCTTGGGACTCAAGGGTTTGTTCCCAAGGAGGATGTGGCCAAATGCTTTGTTCGGAAACTGTATTTTTCTCTAGGAAGATGACCCCAAGCGAGACCCTGTCTCAAAAAGAAAAGAAAAGAATTGAATCAAATTAATAATAAAAGAAGAGCTAGTGAGAGCAACAGGAAGGGCAGCTCCATAGCAAGTCTAAATATTAAATGTCAGGGCTATAGTGCAGCAGATGGCAAGCAAATGGAAATTTTGAAAGATCTAACTAATGGAGACTGGCTTTTCAGAGTGGCATAAGTTAAATATTAAGTAGGCTAGTTACAGGAGATAACAGCTCTCCATTCCTTCTGCTTAGATCATTAGCATACATTGTTCTGAAGGATGATATATACTTTTACACTTCCTCAATTACATCTAAAGCAGAATTCATAATAAAAATTTCAACTTGGTTAAGAGCGTAAGTAACCAGTCTTCTCAATGTCTCTCAGATACCACTTGAGGAGAGAGGAAAGCAACTGGACAAAGCCACCAGAGAGGTGTTGGCACCCTCTGGTGGTGAAGTCGGAAGCTGCAGCTGTATGTACCAGTTAGAACTGAATGACAGATCCTTCACCTGAAAGGCACTGATTGACAAGGCCCTAATTCCAAGTGCTAACTTTCAGAATTCTATAACCAGACCTGGAAAGGCACACTGCTAAACTGAGGTTCATGTTAGTAGAGTGAGATATTTATCATTTCGTTAGCGGGAAACATATAAAGTGTTTGTTAAAATCAATTTTATAAGAATCGATACACAAACTCCCAGCATTCAGTGTGTTTACTCCTTTCTACCTCAGAACGCTTAAATGTGACTGTGTTAAGTGCATAATAAGACAAGAATTTTTGAGTAATCATTCTTAGCCTTGGCTGAGATGGAGAAGGGGAGGATGTCAAAAGCGCTGGTCATGGCAGAAATAACCAACGATGACTCAAAGGGGAGCAGATGGTGACTCCTCACTCACAGTTTGCTCAGTGCAGGAGTTTGGGTCCTCAGCGCCCCCCAAAGGCCTGTGTGTTACAAGGTTGATCCCCAACATGTAGCGATACTGAGAGGCGATGGAACCTTTACAGGGCAGATCCTGGAGGGAGGAGCTTCGGTGATGGGGGCGTGGCCTATGAGGGGCTATTAGATCCAAGTCCTTTTCTGTCTTTCTCCTTCCCACAGGCCATAAGGCAAAAGGGCCAGCTAGCTCATCATGCATTTTGCTGTGCTGGACTGTGCCATGGGCTGAAATTTCTGGAGCTGTGAAGCAAAGCAAGCCTTTCATTCTTTTAAGTGCTTTGTCTTAGGTATATTGTCACAGTGAATGAAAGCTAAGGCATGGTATTAAAGGAGTCAGCTATTGTCTGTCACTTGCACTTGGCAGATTTCCAGGAAGGCAGAGGAGCTTCATTGGGCAAAGAACGAAGGCTCTCGTGTACACTGACTGGAGGTTGCCGGCCAGGGAGAGCTGGAGGTGGAACTGGAAGTGGGACCTCCTGTGTGGCTAAGTAGCAGGGCACATCCAGTTTTCTCTGGTTGGTTCTAAGTTGGAAACTGGGGCAGGAATTAAAGACACTGCCCGTTATTAATTCCTCTGGCTGATTGGAGCCCACTGTGATGGGGTTATTGTTTGGCAAGCTGGATGAGGTGCTAGATGCCGTGGTCTGACCTCCTGCCTGTCTGGTTTATGTGGTATAGGCTGGTTACCGTCCAGAACTGCTTGGTTTCCTGGGTGTTGCTGCAGGCACAGATTAGAGTTGTGCCCTTTATTCTGTCACGTACCTCCAGAGGATCCATGGACTGAACCTTTCAGGGTTCAAAGCACATTTTGGAAATCATTCTATTATTTTAATAGGAAGCACATTGCAGTTGTTGCAAAATAAAAATAACATACAAAGGTACACAATTTCGCTTCCACCTTCAAATGAACGCAAGTGTAATGATTGATTGTGTCCACTTGAGAAGTTTAGAAGCTTAACTAAGGGACTCCGCTGGGGCATTAGGTTATCACGTTATAAGCATCCTGAGCCTGTGCAAGAGGAAGGCATGGATACAGGTGAAAAGGACCTGCCTTAGGGTAGAGATCCTGAATCCAAATAAGGGAGAGGAAGAGGCTCACGTCCCCCCCTCCACACACACACACCTTTTTGCTCTTGTGCCTTTCACTGGCCCCTGCCACCATCAAGCCTTCCCCATGCCACCCTGCCTGGGAGCCAGTTGCTTGCAGAGTGAACCCTCCACAAACAGTGAGCTAAGTAAACCTTTCCTTCCTTAATTGGATGCATTGGGTATTCTGTCTCAGCAATGAGAGGAAAGTAACTAAGACAAGTATCATTTCTATTTACTTTTTCCAACCTTTCTTCCTGCAAGTTAAAGCAAATATGAACCCCTGGTCTTCTCTTTTCCTATTTTTCTGCAGTTTAATGCTGTATTCAGCAGTAAACACCATTTTTCTCCATGGTAGTTCACAGAAAACTACCATTTCTCCTTTTATAATTGCATAATATTCCACTGTACAGAAATGCTCTAAATCAGTGATGGCATGTGTATCACTGTTTTTCCTTAAAAACAAAATATGTTAATGTAGAGCTATCTTTCCTGACCCATAGAACTTGAGTCAACTTATGTTTCCCACAATCCAGTCATACACAGAGTCCAGAGCAGAGTGCAATGAGGACTCATATATTATTTGTATAAGAATAAAGCATATGGGGCCTGTCAGGATGGCTCAGTGGTCTAAAGCGCCTGCTTAGGAAAGCTTAGGTGGCTGCAGGGACCACGGTTCAATCCCCGGCATCACACGCTGCACCGGCCCTGCCCTCAGGGAGGGCTGAGCCAGCCATAAAAATAAATAAATAAACAAACAAAAGTTCTGAAACAATAAAATAAAAAGTTATTTTAAAAAAGAATAAAGCATATGTGAAAGTCATAAACTAACAAGATGCTCTATAAACGCATAGTGGTACCTTGGTTTGTGGATGCTTTTGTTAGCAAGGAATACTGCAGCCATCTTTCCCACAAACACAGCATCTTTTCCAAAATTGGAAAACAAATTAAGTTCATGAACCCAGATACCTCTGTATGGATGTTCTATTCTAGTATATGATAAACACACCTTCATAAAGGTCCAGAAGTCTTGGTCAGAACTAAGAAATCCTAGAATGCTTCAAGTTCTCTGTTCAACTGTAGCTGTTCTTCCCAGCCCATTCTCACCATCCTGCAGACAGTCAACCCTCTGGATAAAGGATGGACTGATATTGTGGTTGACCCTAGAGAAGAAGACCCAAAGAGGAAGACACTGCTGGGACATACCACAGGGACTTCTGCACGCTGATGTCAGAAGCATGGTCCAGAGAAGGAGATGCAGGCTCCAGATGGGCCAGTCTCCTTGGTCTCACAGATAATGTGCATGACTGGATGTGGGCCAGGGTAGCACATGGCTATAATGTGAAGCCCAAGGAAGGAATTTGGATGTCTTCAGTCTAATAATAAAGCAAACTCTTTGTGATGTTCTGTCCCACTTCCTAACAGATTCTCATCTGTACTTCTTGGGATAAGCATTCTGAGAATACCCTTGGAAAAGAGGTATCTCCCACAAAACCTGTTCAGGGACACATTAAGAAATGCTACAGGTACCCCTTCAAACAGTGCCCAAATTCAGATTCATGATCTTCTAAGCAATAGTCATATAGCCATTTCTTTATATAAATCCATACCAAAACTCAAAGTTGCTGGATGTGGTGGCACACACCTGTAATCCCAGCACTCAGTAGGCTGAGACAGGAAGATCATTATGAGTTTGAGGCCAGGCTAAACTGCATAGTGAGACCCTGTCTCAAAAAGACAGAAGAATGGGCCCATGAGATGGTTCAGCAGTCTAAAGCACTTGCCTTAGGAAAGCTTAGGCAACCTCAGGGACCACAGTTAGATCCCCCACACCACATGCTGTGTCAGCCCCACCCCTAGGGCAGGCTGAGCTGGCCATTTAAAAAAAAAAAAAAAAGGCAAAAGAAAATAGAGGTGCAAAGTTAACATCCCAATTTCAAATATCCTTGTCCCACTGGTAAACCAGTTGTCCAGACTTTGTTCTGAGAATATAATTGTTGTGTGTGCTTTTATTAGCCATGAGAGATGGGTCTGGGATCTCATTATGTCTTAAGTGTAGGTTATAAGTTGTTTATTTTGTATTATGGTACTGAGGATCAAACTCATTCATGTTAGACAAATCCTGTACCACTGAGTGAAGCCCCAGCTATAAACTATTTATTTAAAAAGTGGGTCAATCACTGAGAGGAACAAAAGGAAAGAGGGATGAAGGGAGAAAGAGTTCTCCAAAAGTCCTACATTTTTTACTTTTTATAAATTAATTCCCACTAGTTAGCAATTCTTTGTCAAGCTCAGCAATGACAATATCTTCTAATCCTGTTACACTATTCATTTGAAAACATGTCAGGACCCCCTGGCAATGGCTTCTCTCTTTTGCTATAAGAATGCCCTTCTACTCTTTCAGCTATGATTGCTGCTGCTCTATGACAAAACAGCACAATTCAAGAGTTAGCGTTTTGACAAGGCCTTAGAATTTTTCCTAAAATACTTTCAGCCAAGGAGCTCTAAGCACTCTTTACCTTAAAGGCAGCATGTCTACTCTGCAATCTTATTGTAATTGGGAGAAAAGGTAAAATTAAAATTCAGAAGAAACCCTTTTATCTAATACGGTTAATTAAAAAACTCAGGGGAGAAATGCATTATAAGTGTTTGCATACATAGCTCAGATATTCCTGTTCATTCATTCTCTGCATTGTAGAGACAGACTTTCCTTGGAGAATTTCTTCCTGGAGTCTGAAGAATGAGTTGCATGACCTCTTCTTACATAAGCCACCAGCATGCACTCTCTAGGTCTGAATAGAGAACCAAATTATTTTAAAATACTCATGAAGAAATCTCAAAGCAGTGTTCTTTTAGATTTCTATGCTATTTCTTCTTTTTATATACTTAATACAGAACCAGTTTCCTTATAGAACCCCTCAGTCTTCTCAGAAGAAAAAAAAAATCCATTTCCATATTTTCAGTTTATATAATGTATGACTGTCATTTACAATATGTCACTTACAATAACATTTACAATTGGTGCCATCGGATTTATGAACAAACACTGTTGACTCTTCTGACATTTGCTCGTGGAAGCAGAAATGCACACACCTATTACAGAGCAGTCTCCTGGCTTCTGAAGCTTATCAGTCAATGGATTTTACCAAGGGAATGCATGACTTAATAGAGAGATATGGCTAAGTGAGACTTGCAGGCTGTTTATCGTGTGTGTCCACACACTCCCTGATTTCTCAGGAATATGAGCCCTGAGAGGGATCCTTTCCTTTCCTTGCTTGAGGATAAAAATGAAGTAAGTGAAGCTGGAACAAGGATTTTACTGTACACCACACCCATACTAACCATCTAGAAGCCATGTCACCTGGTACCTCACTGTTTTCCTAGGTCCAGAGTCCATGGACAGTTTGGCTAGGTCCCCCCACCACACACATACAGCCTCACAAGGCTGCAGTGAAAGCAGCCTCAGACATGCTCCTTTCTGGAATTCAGGGTTCTTGTCTGAGCTTATGTCAGTATCAGCAGAACTCAGCTCTCTGTGTATGGAAAATCCAGGTGCTCAGCTCGCAGAGGATTCCTGCAGATTGCTGCATGGAGCGACAGAAGTTTGCTTCGCTGGACTAGTTGGAGTATCTTGCTCCCTAATAGGTTACCATGAAGGATTAAACATTCAGAGACTAGGGCGGTCACACAGATGACCTCTATCATCCTAACAAAACCTAACAAAGGGAGACATCCTATTACCTCTATCATATTCTATGGGCTAGAAGCATGTCACAAGCCCAATTCACTCCAGATAATAAAGGCTATAAGTCATTGGGTGTGGTCTGCTGCCACCATATAGGAGAGGAGGATGGCTGGAATGGTGGGGCAGTGAGGCAGAAAAGAAACAGAACATTTAGCCAGCTAACCAAGGGGCTGGCACTTTGGGGAGAAAGAGCATTAAGGGGAACATGTTGGCAGTTTTGGAATGACAATCTCATCCACCTTCTCTCTAGAACATATCTTTAGTTTTTATTTCCAGTGAAATTCTACTATTATGGACTGTTGGATGACTATATATAGCTACTTTCTCTCAGTTCAGTGAGAAGATTTGTACTAATAGTGTTTAGAAAAGATACCATGTCTTCATCTTGTACTCTGAGCAACTACTATGAAGACAATATGCAATTTATTATTTATTGTAACTGTCCTACTAACTTGTCTTGAAACTGTCTCATTGTTATTTCTTCCTCATTAAAATTAATAAAATTTTTCAAAAAACAAATGTCAACTTTCAAAAAAAAGAAAGGGGAAAAGAAAAAAAATAATAATAATGTTGATTTAAAAGGGTTAATGTTTAATTGTTTGATCAATCTTATATACCTATATGTATTAATCTAAACATCTGATGATGAAAATATGTAATATAACCATTGTTAAATTTAAACAATAAAAATATTAAATTTTTTAAAAATGAATAAATGTTTGATTAGGTTGGAAAAAAAACAAAAAACAAATTCTGCACTGCTCTTCAAAAATTTAGGAATCAGGATTGTGTTGTTAATTAAAGTTGCCAAATGTTAAATTTGGTCTGAAGATGCTTCTGTACATGACTTTGTTCGAAAAGTTTCCCTGTACGTAGTGAGCAGTAACCTTACTTACTGTTTACACTGACTAAACTTCCCTTTTATCAAGTAGCTGAGGATGGGCCAACCGCAAGTGAGAGGCCATGATCCAATAAAACACACAGGATCATCAACCAGTCAGGTTGTTGATGGACCTCACTTCCAGTTTCTATAGGTTGCTACCTATTCTGTATAAATAAATAAAACCTCATTGGGAAGGTTGGGCAATCTGAGCCATTTTTAGCTTGAAATACTACACAATTCTAGACTCACAAATAAGCCCAGTTAAGATCTGCATGACTAGGTTTACTATAATTTTATCTTGTAAGGGACACACTTTATTTTTTAAAATCATACTCTAAGATAACCTGCATTTGTTTTCTGTTGAACTCTAAATCAATTTGATGCAACCAAAGTAGCATCTCCCACTCTTGGACACTGGACTGGAGCTGGAAACTCAAGCCAGAGAAAGCCCAGACGTGCCCTGCAGGAGCTGTGGGCAGTGGCCAGACCTCACCCAGAATTTTAGAGCACAAAGATGTGGTGATTCCAAAGTGGTTTTTGCTTCATAAGTTGAACTGTTCGTTAAAAAACTCACGTGTCCTTCTCATCTCAGTAATTTCTTCCTTTTGGACAGGTTCACTCCCTTTTTACAACATCTGTCATATTCTTCAGATTTTATTTACTCTTTCAGGTTCTATCACTTCTTGGCCTTTTGGCTAAGATGAAGTGTACTCTTTCAAGTTCTTACACTAGGAAGACAGTACAATGTTTATACATGTGGATCTGATTTATTTACCTTAAGAGTAGCTGCATCCATTTGCTGATAAAAATCTCAAGGACAGGGCAGAGGATGGAGGAAAGAGATATACCTATGTGTGTAGAGATGGCTTGGCTAATTGTATCTGCTGATCTGTAAAAAGGAAGTTAACACTTTTTTTCCTTTTTTTTTCCTTTTTTCCCTCTTTCCCTCTTCTTAATTTCTTATAACTTCTTTTTTCTTTTTTTCTTTCTTTTTCAAATTTTGCATGCATGTATCTGGTAATCTGAACAACTAAGTTGAAGACAGCACTATGCAATAAAACAAATACTGTGTATGTATCTGCTTCCTCTTAGCCCAAAGAGAAGTATATTCTTTTCCTTTTTTTTTTTTTT